>PYST01000419.1:0-30646 GCA_003049485.1 Ophioceras dolichostomum | reverse complement strand
GTCCAGTGCTAAGCATCACGAGACGAAGCTCCTAGCACCGACGACAAGCTAGGAGCTAGGAGAGACAGACGAGAACACGCGATAGGCTAGGTAGGTAAGCAGTATTAATTTTGTCCAGCCCAATGCTACTTACTCGGTACTTACAAGGTATCACAACAACAGAGACCAAACAAGAAAAAAGGCATTAAACAACAACCAACGACGACAAACACCAGCAGAAAGACCCTCGGAACTCTCGGATATCAAGACATCCCAGCCCTCCTCCCGAATTCTGTTCCCCTCTCTGAATACTCTTCATGGCGTGAGAAAAGAAGGAAAGAGGACTAGCTACTGCGTTCTGAGCCAGAGTGAATCTTTGCAGCTACCCTGGTCGTAGCATGATCTTCGAAAGAATAAGAAGCAAGAAAAGTGACCACCACAAATCACGGAAGAGGCTCAGTTAACAGTTCAGACGGCGTAGCAACAAAAAATTCAAGGCGAACTCCAGCCTAAGATTGGCTGGCAAGATAGTTCGCGGCCTAGGATTCAATAGAGAAAGACGCATTTGTTAGCGATCATGGCCGAAGTTTAGTAGAGTGATAGAAGGCGGTACGCAAAATAGGGAATGTTGAGACGAGGGAGGATGTTAAACCAAGCAGGGAAAACTAAGAAAAACAACATACCCTCTCCAAATTATAATCGTACTTCTCCAACGCCAACACAGCATCCTTCCTCGAGTACCCCATCCCAGTAAGGTTCTTCAAGATAGGATCGTCATGCAGCCCCTCCTCCGTCAGCGCCCTCCCGACCGCAGGCCGGCCAGGCGAGCCCGGCGACCCAGGCGATCCCGGCACCGCTGCTGCTGCTGCTGGACCGCCCGAGGAGACGACCGCCTTGGCCGAAGACGGCGACGCCGCCGTGGTGGTCGCCGCGGCCTGGGGTTCATCGAGTGCAGCGAAGAGCGCATCCCAGTCGTGGTTGTTATCCGCCGCCGTCGCAATAGTGGTCGACGTAGGCGCCGCCGCCAATGAGGACGACGGCGCGGCTGCTCCAGCTACAGACCCGTTCGTGCCGCCACCGATACCGCTGCCGCCGGCGAGCGACGCGCTGCTGCCGCTGACGAAGTCGAAGCTGCTGCTCTCCACGGCGCCGAAGGTCGGTGGGGGAACAGTGGCGGCGGCGGCGGCGGCGGACGGCGCCGGGTGGTCGTCGCTCCTGGTGCGGGGCGGCGACGAGTCGAAGACGGGGTTGTAGTCGTCCAGCGCCGAACGCGAGATGTTGGCGAAGTCGTCGTCGGCCGTGGACCCTTCCTTGGCGTCCTCCAGGCCCTCGAAGTCGTCCGACATGTCGTCGTCGAAAGAGGACTTCTTGGCCGGCACCAGTGGAGGGGCCACCGCCGACGAAGACGACACCTGTGGATGCTGGGATTCGCTCTTGTCCGCGGTGGTGCCCGTCGACGGTGTCACGATTGGGGAGCCGCCTCCGAAGATGGAATCCGCGCTGCTGGATGCCGCAACAGCAGAGGCTGGTTGGGGCTGCTGTGGCATCGCCGTGCTCACGGAGGACGAGGATGTGCCAGCGACGGGTGACGTTAAGTCTCTGTTGATGAAAAGCAAACACTTTGTCAATAGGGGCCAAAAAAGGATGGGTAGCCGAATGGCCAGAGAAGGAACCGCCTTAGGGAAGACAGGGGGACGAGGCAAAAAGGCAACGGGATTGCAGTGCATTCGAAAGGACAGCAAGAGACGGCAATAGTTGAAAAATCACACACACGCACGCCACCGGTCAGAACGTATCGTACCTCGTAGCGCTATCAATCCCCGCCGCGGGCATGGCACCAGCTGTTGGGCTCCTTGGCAGCCCCGCCGTCGCCGCCGTCGTGGTCACCGGGTTGGGGGACGCGGGTGCGAAATCGTCTTCGAACCCGCCGTTGTCCGAGTCGGACTCGGAGGAGTCGTCATCATCACGCTCCAGCTCCGAGATGGGCGGGAACTCGGTGTTGAAAGCCGCGAACCCCTTGGTGGGCTCACTAATGCCTGCACTGGACCCGCTCCCAGCACCGCCAGCACCCGAGTCGGATGACGACATCGCAGGTTTGGGGTGCGAGCTCTTGAAGCTCGCGAACGCCGACTCGAAGTCTTCCTTTGCCTTGGCCTGGTCCATGGCCGAGAACGGATCGCCCACGCTGTCGGAGTGGCCCCGAGCCTGCTGGGAGTCTTGCGATAGCGACGACTTGAACAGGGGCCCGCTCCCACTGCTAGTGGGCCGCGCGTCCAAACCACCACCGAGCTTCTGCGAGCCAGACGCCGCGGTCGCAGTGCTCTGTCCGGTAGCAGCAGCCTCCAGAGGCGGGGGAGGGCCAGATATCTCCCCACCTAGTGGCGTGTCGGAGTGGCCCATCCTGCTCACGGGAGGGGACACCTGGCGGGAAGAGGAGAGCGACTCCGTCATGTCGCCGAAGGGCAGGAGGCTGGAGTTGAGCTGGCGCGATTCTGGTGGCGCGGGGGGTTCCGAGGCCAGGCCCAGGGTTGCCTGTCGGCTCACAGTCGGGGTGTTCGACGTGGCAGGAGTGGCGAACGAGCTGGCACTACCAGTCGATGCGCCAGTGTTCTGCGGGATGAACGCCGAGGTGGCAGGTGCAGGGGCAGGGGAGGCGGCCGGAACCACAGGTGACGGCCCGAAGACGTCGTCGAACGACTTATCGCTGAACGTCTTTGCAGGTGGTTGAGGCGGCGGCGGCGTGGAGAAGGCGCCCATGATGTCGGTGCTACCCGTCCGCCTGAAGAACGGGTTATTAACACTCGACGTTGACAGGGCCGGGCTGGCCACAGGAGCCGCAGTTGCCGACGCTGGAGAAGAGGCGTTGATTTGCCGTGCCATCTCCTCGTTGTTCTTGGCCAAGCTCTCGGCCTCGGCCTTGAGCTTTTCTCGCTCGGCTTCGTTTGTGGCGAGTTGCTTCTTGTTGATGGCCACGAGGCCCTTTTGCTGGCGGGCCTCGGACTTCAGCTTCTCGATCTGCGGCTTAAGGGCTGCAACCTGAGCGTTGACGGCGCGGATGCGCTCCTTCAAGTTTGCGTTCTCCTGCTGGTCCGCCTGAAGCGCCGCGGCGAACTGGCGGTGCTGGGCTTGAAGGTCTTGGTACGTGCCGTCAATCATGGCCATCTCTGTCTGCAGCTTCTTGGTGTCGTTTCGCGATGCCGTCAGTTGCTCCTCGAGGGCGCGAACGTCCTTGGCCTCTTTCTCATACAACGTGCGAAGCTGCGAGAGGCGTTGCTCGAAGTTCTTCTTCTGCACGCTCGCCTGATTCAGCTCGTTCTGGGTCGTGGCTCTTTGGCCCTGCACCTCCTGCATATGTTTGGACAAAGAGCTGATCTGATTCGACAAGTTGGCTAGCTCGGTGGTGTCGTTGCTCAGGGTCTTGCTAGCCTCGTCACCACCTCCTAGCAGGTCGTCTTGAGGTGAGGACGCTTGCAGCGGTAGCGTCTGCGTCCTTGTGAACGAGGTGCCAGCGGAGCTGCCAGAAGCCCCCGTCGCGTGGACAGTGAGCGTGCGGCCGAACGATGAAGACGGTACAAATGGTGCAAAGGAGGATGCCGTGGGGGATGCCTTTGCTGGAGATGCAGGGGCTGGGCTTGCGTTGCTGCCGAAGGGGTCATTGGAACCCCCTGTGGTCATGGCCTGCATCGGAGCGGCCGCCGGCATCGGAGAAGAATCCAAGCCGAAGAGATCGTCCAGCGCGGACGGCTTGGGTTGGGCTGGCAACGGCGGCGGTTGTGGGGGAGGGTCGAATGGGGAGGCCGCGGCAGCTGCTGCAGTGGCGGTAGGAGGTCTTGCCTGAGCACGCATGCTGGGAGGGACGAGGCTCGGCGGCAGGGTAGCAGGCAAGGGGTTTGGCCCGTCCCGTTTGCTCCGCTGCTGCCGGATGAGGTACATAGCCACAGCGAACTCGTCCTTCGTCAGCCGGCCGGCAGAGGTCATGTCCGCCAGGTCCCAAATTTGGGCCAGGGTGTCCTCCGGCAGCTTGGACTGGCTGAAGAAAGTGACAGCCTCTTCGCCGGTGATGAAGCCTCGCTTGCCCTTGTCGAGCTCGTCGAAGAACCGGTCAAAGTGTGTCTTGTCTGATTCCGATACGAGCCAGTCGGACTGCTGTGGCTGTTGGAGTTGGGACCTTCCGAGGGGGCTCCCTATTCTCCTCCCTGCCTGCCCGCTAAGCTGCCTCGGAATGGCTGGAATTGGAGGGACAGCGGGAGTCGGGCTCTGCTGGCGGGGGATGGCACTTGGCCGCCTTGTGGCAGCTTCGTACAGCCCCGCTGGCACAACTTGCGGGAGGGTGCGCATCTGGCCTAGCTTAACCGACGTGAGCAGGTGCATGGCGATAACGAACTCGGTGAGCACCAATGCGCCGCGCTGCTCGGTATCAGCGAGTTGCCAGATGCCGCCCAGCACCTCATTCGACAAACCAGACCTCTCGAATATCTGCTTCGCCTGCTCGCCGGGGAGCATGTTCCCGGCCGAGAGGGTCTGGCGCTCAAATAGACTGGCGAACTGCGCGGCCTTTTCGGGGGTCAATGGAGGGATCCGGACACCGGCTCCGCCCGTGCCTTGGGCCTGCAGAGGAGCGGCTGCCGCGGCGCTCATAGGGGAACCGGTCGTCTGTGGCACCAGCCCCGGGATGCTGATGCCATCGAAGCGAGGTAACGGGCCTGGCTGGAGCGCGAGTTCGGGCGTCGGATCGCGGCCGGCCTGGCCGTGGCCGATCAGGCGCAGGACGATGCCAAAGCCGGCGGGAGTCAAGAATCCCACGTTTTCTCTGTCTGCAATTTGCCATATCTGTCGTTTGTTCACATCCAGCCCAAGCAGGCGAGAGTCCGCGTCAGCAGTCAAGTCGACACAAAACACCTTAGTTCACCTCAACAACTACGGCGACTAGTGTACGAAATGGAAGGGCACAGAAGGCCCTCGTCGCGTAGCTTAATAACCGATTCCAGGCGTATTACTTTCTGTGCTAAGGTAGGTATTTAGCGAAGGATTTCAAGGACTGACCTCTCCCAGAATTCGAGACTCCAGCCTCGTCTTCTCGAAGAACTTGACAGCAACCTCGCCGGTTACGACGCCCACGCCCTCGCTATCAGCCAGTCGGAAGAGTTGGCCGTAGACGCGCTTTTCTTCGGGTGTGAGGTTGAGGTTCGGCGCAGCTATTTTCGACAGGTGAGGTTTCGTATGGAAAGTCTTGGTTAGCTCTTTTGGATGGACATTTGCTGGTGGTGGGATCTATCGCATGCATCCTCCATCATAGAGGATGGACTTGGAAGCTGGGGTAGAGCTCAAGCTCCCTCACCTGCGCCACTAGATTCCGCCATGACCACGAGTGATGACGACGAAGAAGCTCTCTATGCCGAGATAGACGCGAAGATGCAGACAAGGGTTGGGTTGGTAGCCGGTCGATCGACGGAGAGTCGTTCTGTGTTGTGTCGCTTGTCCCCTGCCCTAGCGAAGAGCAAGCAACCGAGCGAGTGCGCAAAAAGGGTGGAGGGAATGATGGAAGCGGCCGTTCGTCAAACCCGAATGGGCCGGTTTGTATGAATGCTGTGTAAATTATGCCGTGGGTGCCGAGCAGGAAGAGAGGTATGGTTGGAGTGCTAGCGAAAGCACCCCTCAGCGAGCCAGCAAGCCCGTGAAGTATCACAACTCGGAGAGGCGTGAGTGTTCTTCTTTATTTTTGTTTTTATTTTTTCTCTTCTCCGTTCACTCTGTCGAGATGATGGGCTTGATGATGCATGGGCGGTGGTCGTGGGATTTGATGGGATGGCTGGGACCGACTGGGTCTGGGTTGCCAGCTTGCCTGTCTTGCGCGCTAAAAGTGGAACTGCAAAACCTCCACATCCACCACCCAAAACCCCCAATCCAAACCCACCATTATGTTTTTGACGCAACCCTGCTGCGAACACCTGACAGCCTCTTCGCTTCATGTTCAACCCGAGAGTTACGGAATTCGTATGAATTATTGCGTACATTGTGGTCCATTTAATCGACGGGGTTGCTTGGTAACTCGCGTTAGTGGTGGCAGATGTTGGATATCTTCAATACTTACTCCAAGTGAGATGCACAGGACACTGATCATCGCTCTTGTCACTTCAACTTCTAGCCCCTCGTGAGCCCATCCATGCCTTGTTCTGCGAGGACAAGCCAACATACTTCGTAAGCTACCTGGCTCATACACTGCAGGGCGCCGGTGTCGTAGTAGGATCGCATTTTCAATGTGCCAATGCTCATGCAGCAAGCAAGGTAGCACGACGTCACCCATCCATAAATGGTGCTCTCTTGGGGCATAGGGCCGCCTCGCTGCACCAGATGATGCACGAAAGTTTGTTCTTTGGACCTCACATCCCGATGTTTATCAAGCAATCCGCGCTCGGCACTCGGATGTATACCTTACTCCTCGCATCTCTCTACAGACTCTCCTGGGCCGAAGTCCACTACAGTCAGCCGCCGGAGCATCACCGAGAGCCCCGAAGCACATGTGTCAAGCTCTGGAAACCATCCTTGCGCTCGGCTCAGATTGGACCAAGATCTCCCAAGCATTCTCGTGCAGCTCAGAATGCCTGTAGGGATGCAAGACATACATACCCGCTGCCCCTGGCTACACAAGTGCCTCGTTTCCCTCTCGCAAGCAGATCATTGGTTCCACACAGGGCATCGAGTGCCAAAGAGGCATCTTCTCCAGTGAATTAAAACGGGGCTATCATTTTGCTGCTGCCGAACAAAGAAATATAACGACCACGTCAAGTCTACCATGATACATCTGATTTTTGCCGTCCCCTTATGAGAAGGACCTTGGCAGGGTGACAATAAGGGGGAATCTATCAAGGACTCTCAACGACTGGCCGGCTGCACTGTGTTTCATGGGGGGTATGTGGTGGGGAAATAAAACAAAAGACGGTTGGAGAGATGAGAGCGACTGGTTTTCGCGAGTCTGTTCCGGGGGACACGCCATCGCCGTCCATGTCGTTTTCACGATCCTAAGAAGAGTCCTCAGAAGAGAAGCACTCCGAGATGGGCCGGACCTGGTCCCGAGGCCGGAGCGGAGCGGCGCGGCATGAGCTTAGTACTCTGCCTCGACGCCCTCCTCGTCGCCCATGGAGTCGGTGGCGACCTCCTCGTAATCGCGCTCCAGCGCTGCCAGATCCTCGCGGGCCTCGGAGAACTCGCCCTCCTCCATACCCTCGCCGACGTACCAGTGGACGAAGGCACGCTTCGAGTACATGAGGTCGAACTTGGTGGACAGGGCAGACCAGGCGTCGGCGATTGCCGTAGTGTTGGAAAGCATGCACCTGTAAAGGGAGGTTCGTCATCCAATCGTTAGCATTCCCTGGTCTGCAACTTTGCAACGAACGGGACAATTTGGGCTCAGGTCAACAAAGGGACGTCGACTTACACAGCACGGCTGACCTTGGCCAGATCGCCGTTGGGGACCATCTGGGGAGGCTCGAAGCAAATGCCCAGCTTGAAACCAGTCGGGCACCAATCGACGAACTGGATGGTGCGCTTGGTCTTGAGCGTGGCCACAGCGGCGTGAGTGTCGTTGGGGACAACGTCGCCGCGGTAGAGCAGGCAGGTGGCCATGTACTTCCCGTTGCGCGGGTCGCACTTGACCATCTGGTTGTGGGGCTCGAAGCAGGACATGGTGATCTCCTGGACCGAGTTGGCCTCGTGGGCGGCACGGGCGGCGGAGATAACCGGCGCGTATGCCACCAGGGGGAAGTGGATACGCGGGTAGGGGACCAGGTTGGTCTGGAACTCGTTCAGGTCGACATTCAGGGAGCCATCGAAGCGGAGCGAAGCCGTGATGGACGAGACGACTGTGCAGAGAAGGTCAACATCGCTATTACCGGGGCTATCGGTTGTTTTTGGACACGAATGTGCAGGTGAACTTACCCTGAGCGATCAAGCGGTTCAGGTTCTCGTAGTTGGGGCGTTCCAGTCCCAGATTGCGGCGGCAGATGTCGTAGATGGCCTCGTTGTCGACCATGAAGGAACAGTCGGCGTGCTCCAGGGTGGTGTGGGTGGTAAGGATCGAGTTGTACGGCTCGACAACCGAGGTGGCGGTCTGGGGCGCCGGGTAGACGCAGAACTCGAGCTTACTCTTCTTTCCGTAGTCGACCGACAGGCGTTCCATCAGGAGCGACCCAAAGCCGGAACCGGTACCGCCGCCGAAGGAGTGGAACACCAAGAAGCCCTGGAGTCCAGAGCAGCTATCGGCGACACGGCGAACCTTATCCAGCACCTGGTCGATCAACTCCTTGCCAACAGTGTAGTGGCCTCGAGCGTAGTTGTTCGACGCGTCCTCCTTGCCCGTAATCATCTGCTCCGGGTGGAAGAGGCTGCGGTAGGCGCCAGTGCGAACCTCGTCGACGACGTTGGGCTCGAGGTCGCAGTAAATAGTCCGCGGCACATACTTGCCCTGGCCTACAATGGTTCACCGACATGGGGTTTGTCAGCATCGTCTCCGTCGATATACCACAAGTCCTGCTACTACCCTGCATGCCTAAACCAGGCCGTCGATGTACAGGAAGGATGGGCAAGGAACCTCTATGCAAGGCACAAGGCACGGGACAAGACATGCAGACGCCAGCTTACCGGTCTCGGAGAAGAACGTGCTGAAGCCATGGTCAGGATCGGCGGCTTTGCGCTCTTCAGTCAGGTACCCATCGGGCTATATCAAGTTCAGGTCCAGGTCAGAAACTCGGAACATAGAGAGCGGGGTGGAAAAGATTGTCCCAGACAGTCCATAGCACATACCTGGATGCCGTGCTCAAGGCAGTACAGCTAGATGTTGAAGAAAGACCGTTGGTTAGCTACCGTGTCGGTCGCACGGGGTTGGGCTGGGCCGGATGTTTGGCCTCGCGGGGTGCATCGGCAAAGGCGGGATCGCTCAAAGTCGCCGCGATGGCCCAAACAAAGGAAAATGTGGAAAGGGAAACATTATTTATGATGTGCTCACCTCCCAGCACGAGTTGGCGATCTGGCAACCAGCCTGGCCGACTACAGGGAAGAATCAAATGTCAGTGCGCGGTTCCGAATGTTGAAGACTCGAGCTGTTGTCGAGGTGGCAAGCTTCGATGCGGTGAGCGAGGTAGTCGGGAGACGCGCTCACCGTTGATGCTGATAATCTCACGCATTTTCGCGGGATGCCGGGGTCGAGGGGGGTCAACAAAAGAATATGTGTCCGTGTAAAATGCCTTTGGAAAGCTAAGCAGAGCAACGCACGCAGTGACGAGGTTATCCCAAGTCTTCTGTGTCCGATCGCGACGTTGTTTGGAAGGTTTGGGAAAATATGGCAGCCTGGGCAGCAAAGATGTGTGCAGCGGTAGCAACAGATACCAGCAAAGTTGTTGATGGGTGGTGGTGGATTTGGTGGGGTGGAAATTTATGTGGACAAGGGCCACGGCACCAAAGAAAGGGGATTTGTTGATATGATGGTTTCCCGTTTTGGGAAAGCGCGAGCTTGTTTAGGTGTCACATTGTGCGCACGTCCATCTTCGTCCACTGCGAGTCTCCTGAGCTTTTGTGGAGCTTTCGGGAAGCAAGGACCTGAAGAAGGCTCAGGCTTTGTAACCCAGCCATCGCTGTGAAAGGTCCTCGAGACCTGGAAGAACACATCAATCATGGCATCGTCTCACGGACTGTAAAATCATGTTCACCATAAATCTGAGAGATGCCAGATTCTCTCTCACGGCTTCTTAGAGGACACCGAGGCGGAATGTTTCCTGCACTTAACAGTTCAGACGGGTTGCTTGAGTTCGGGCGCGTCTATCACCCAGGAAGCCGTTTCAGACTTCACCCTCCATCAGCTGCCGGCGACTCGAGGAAATAGAGAGGAGCTGTCATTGGCGAGCTTCAGCTTGGGGATCACCAAACCTCGACTATGCTATCAATGCTATGGAAGCTCGACTAGTGTATGCCACAACACTCTAACAAGGGGAAACGGACAATACATGCACAAATTTTCACATGGTTTCTGTCTTTTTGGATCATTCCTTTCTATTTCGTTGTACTTCTTGATTGAAATGTACGGAATACTCCGGGAGAACCTGGACATATCGCTAGGAACCCATTCTCAACAATCCAACACAGTTCTCAACTTGGGAGCCACGTGGGAAATATCTATCCCCTCGAGATTCCGCGGCTGAGGCCTCTGATTGTTGTTGTTGTTGTGGTGTTGTTTCGCGCCGGTGAGATCCTGTATTGCTTCCTTCACCCAGTCTCACCGTTGTATTATTACCTCCGTTGGCATCCCTCAGACACGGCCGTAGAGGACGCGTGATAGCGAACCGAGGAATACGACAACGAGGCTTGCCTCGTCCGCTTTATAATGTGTCAACATTTCGATCCTCGCGTATTGCTAATCGGGCAGGACAGGGGCAGCGCAAAAAGCTCCCTCACTCGATTGATTGTTGTTGTTACCAGAGCTCGCTCAGAAGGGGAGCGGCGGGCGGCTGGGGCAACTTATACGTACGTACAAATCAACCGCAGTCGGAGATAACAACAGCTGGGAGTCGGCGTTGAGGCTCAAAAAGGGGGTGTCACGCCGGAGGGTTGAATCCTTCCCAGTTTGCCAAGGCTCTGGCTTGGAGGGAGAGAGGGAGGGAGTGTGATGGGATTCAGATTGGGGGGATGAGAGGGACAAATTGGGAGGACGAGATGGGATGGAATGGGGCACGCAACCATCAACCATCAACCATCAACCATAAACCCCAAACTAGAGTACGCACGCTGACGTTGACAGCTGCCCATGGAAACAAACCATGGTGCACTGCACAAGAGATATTCCGTAGCTCATGTCCTTACTCAAGACTCGACCGATGAATGCCCCCGTGAAACCTTGCCGCGAATGGACACCCCTTGTCACCAATGAGCTTGCGCCATGAACGAGAAGGCAGCAATGTTTCGGGGAAACGGCCCCCCCGCATCGTCTCCCATCTTCCCATCTTCGAATCTTCCCCAGGTGGTGTGCTAGGTGCTGGCAGGTGCGTGGGATAAGGCTATAGTTGGCGCAGCAGCCGCGAGACTGCCCTAATGATGTGGGTCAGATCTGAAAGGAGAGCTCCGAGGGCCGCCCGCATCTACATGTATGCCCTTCTTCTCTGCCCATCTCTGCCCATCCATCAGCTTGGATGGCCTCCGTGAGTGGTCACAACTTGACGTAGCCTCGGCAGTGGCGCTTGGAGGAGGCACAGAGGAGGCTTTTTGCGTTGGAGGGCCTCGAGGTAATGATTTTCCGTGATCGGGGAACTGAAGTGTGGTAACGTCCGTTGCCCTTTTCGCGCTAGCTCACGGCCCCGCCGACCCGAGCGGGACACTCTTGCAGGCCAGAGCTTTGGACTTTGGACGTAGCTGGCTGGGGCCGTGGGCCTCTGCGCAGGGCATAAGTTGGCGGCCGCCGCTTTTCAGTGGGAACTGGGAACTGACGGGGCACATGGAGTCGGGGATCAGGGAGGTTACTGCCATGCAGCCGCTGCAGCACTCAATCCATCATCCTAGCCTCCCGAGGTTCGATTCCTCGACAACCAACTGAGCCACACTCGACTGCCGCCAGTACGCTACTTGTAGTTGGCTCCCGTCTGCCAGCGAGCCACCATCAAGCTCTGGAGATGCCGTTGAGGCCGCTTGCCAGGGTCGCTGGGGCCGATCCTACGGAACACCAGGGGTTCATCTGTATGACAACGATCGCACATGCCTTCACCATGTTACTCCGAATATGTCGGCCGCATCCAGCGGTGAGATGATGGCATTTTTGGGCTGGGGAATTGATGCGATGGGATGGGGATGAGATGGGGGATGGGATGATGCCTTGGGCCGGGAGGGAGTGAGATTGATAATTTTGCACTGCTCACAAATCGCCGACCACAACTGTCAAATATATCTGCGTGTCAGTCCCAGCTACCTTTTCGAGCCCTCTCGTCAGCAACCAAGCAACTAAGGCGACAAGAAAACAGAAGGGGAAAAAAATCTCAAGAGATTAAAGATCTCATTCCTCCGCCACGCACACCTACCTCCCTGCCCTTTCAATTGAAATCCCGTGTGTTCCGTTACGATATCTAGTATACGTATTTGTTATCTCCCCACGCTTTCTTGTTCATCTCTGCAAGGACTTTCATTCCAGACGGGAGCTTCTTTCGACGACAGCTACTCACGACAACCAACCAATCTGTACTTGTTTAGCGCCATCGGATTTCTAATCGCGCATTTGCCGTGCGATTGGTGCCTACCACAACCTAGGTACATACACGACGAGCCTTTTTTGTTACCGAATACAGCAGGCGGGCCACTGGACCAGGTGGGCGACTAGAACGAAGAAGGCCAGCAACCTACTGGAGCGAGATTGGTATCCCTGCCCGCCCACTACGAGCTGGCACCGCTGGCAGCAGCTTGACTCGGACCTTACCGACAACAACACCCAAAACAGATTGGCAGCCACAACGAGGCCACCACAGCAGCACTCAGGTTCCAACGTGGCGTCGCTGGTCGCGGATTGCCACCGCGGCCTGCCTGCTCATCATCCGATTGCGTGTTTTCCTGTCTCGGCTTCATTTTCCTGTGATCTGCTGCTTGCCGCTTTCAGGCCGTCCGGGGGCTGCTGTGAGATGCGCCCGGCTCTCATCAGATGTCCACCTCTGCCAAAAGCCGAAGCAGCCAGATAGCGGCAACAGGAACGATGGTGCTAGACCGCGCCAGCAGTGACCGGGAGGGCCAGACGCCGAAAATCTTTCAGCCGTCGTCTCAAACGGTCCAGCTCCTGACCAAGATTCCCCGGATTCTACCCCATGAGCGGGTCTTCCCAATCCAGATCGGATCAGAACTATTCAAACTCTCGGGCGCGTCGCTCTCATCCGACGGTGAGTTTCGAGATATTGCCCCATTCTTACTCATCGACCTGACTCTCAAGGGTTTTCTTTATATGCTCAGTCCTCAGGGATGAATGAGCTTATCAGCTGACTCTCGTCGTTGTTTTACAAAAGCCCCCTCATATTTCTCACAATATTTTCAGTGTCAAATAAAGACAGCAGAAGAGAATGGCGAGGACATAGGGTCTGCCATCCGGACCCTCTACATCGACCGGGATCCCGGCACCTTCCGGGACATCGCACTTCACCTCCAGGGCTATCACGTGCACCCCCGTGATGGCACCCACTTCGTCCGTCTGTTCGCAGACGCTCAGTTCTACTCTCGTGCGTACGACTGTTATCCCATCTAACCTCCTATTAGACAGGAACCTCACTAACTATTCTCGCCATGTCTAGTCCCAAGGTTGATCTCCCAGCTCTACGAGGAGTCCATCTTCATGTCCATCGGCCACCAAGAGTTCCAGATCCCGCGAGATCTGTTCCAGGAGCCAGGCAACTCCCCCAACTTTTTCTCCCTAGGCTTCGCCATCTTCTTCTCCTCTCCCGATGACCTCTTCCCCGGTCTGGACAGGAAGGACCTCATCCGTCCTCCCTCCATCATGCCCCCCTGCGTGCCCCACCGCTCCGCCGAGATCTTCACCGAGATCCTCCATCTCCTCCGCGGCTATCCGGTCAACGTTCGCAACGAGGAGCACCGCCAGTCCCTGCTCCGGGACTGCCGCTACTTCAACTTCAAGGGGCTAGAGCAGCGGCTGATCCCCCACTCCATCACCTTCAACCAGGTGCGGCGCCGCGACGAGATTGCCATCCGGCTCGAGGACATCCTCAAGTCCGGGATCAGCATCGCCGGCGAGCCGACCGTGGCCGACCCCGCCGCGGGGTGGGTCAACTACGCCCGCCCTTACGTGGACGACAAGCCGGCCGAGCTGGTGCTCGAGATCGGCGGTGACTCGACGCGCCTGCAGCTCACAGGCTCGGGCGGAGTGACCGTGGCCGTGTCCGTGCCGGGCGCCAGTACCGCTCCGATAACGTCGACGATGCGAGCCGAGTTCTTCCGCGACGCGAAGGCGCGCATCGCCCGCCTATTCGAGGTCATCGCCACCAAGCTCAACCTTCCCCCAACGACGCAGCCGCTGGGGCTACTAATGGCTAAGGGCGGCGCCAGCAGCCAGCCGCCCACGCCGGGCAACACGCCGCTGAGCGACGACCTGGTGCGCGTCGTGATCGAGAGCGAGACGAGCATTACCCTCGACGGCAAGCCGTTCACGGCGCACAGGGAGGTCGCGCTAGCGGCCGCGGCCGCGGCTACGACCACCGCGGAGCCCATCGGCGCCGACGAGCCGGGAGTGGCGCCGACGGGGCCCGCGTCGAACGCCTCGGCGCCCAACAGCGCGGGCGGCGGGGTGGAGTCGCCGGCCTCGGCGACGGGGTTCCCCTCCTCGTTCCAGCCGAGGAAGAGAAGGAGGCTCGACTCGGGCTACTCGGTCGCCGGGACCGGCAGCGGCGCCGACAAGTGGGTCATCCGGACGGGCCAGTGGAGGCTGCGGATTCAGGGGGCCAAGAACGGCAAGAGCGCCGTCGAGTGCGTCCTCGTGGCCGTCAAGCTGGACGCGGTGAGCTCCGAGCACGCGAGGAATTCTCAGCGCGGGTTCCTGGCCGGGACGTGAAGCGGGTGAGCGAGCGGGGTGAGCGAAGATTACCTACTTACTTGCACATAAGCGGAAAGAGAGGGGATACGATAGGATGGATCGATCCTGGCTTGACGAGGTCAAGCAACTACCGAGGTACCTCAAAGTGACTAGTGAGCTGACTGAGTGGGTGAGTATGATTTCCCTGTTCATAGTATATCCAGTCGGCTAGGTACCTATTTAGACAGAAGCTGTTCTTTGTCATGTCAAAGAGGTGGAAGATCTTCTATTTCGGCATATTTTTTCATTCCTTAGGTTTTCGCTTCCGCTTCGTCAGCCACGGCAGGAGGCTACATGTAACGATGGGTTTCTCTGATATATGAGCTTGGGAAAGACGGCACTCTCTTTTATTGTACAGTAGCATCCGATACGCTGTCGAGAAAGGCAGGTGGAGGAAGAGGATCTTGAACATACATACCTACCGAGCGAGCCAACGTTATAATTAGGGGCTGAGCCATATCCCCTGTCTCAGGAAAACAGCGAATATGCAACCCGTGGCCCAAGGCGTACGCATGTTCCTGTGGAAATGTCTGAAGACCCTGCAAATCAACAGCATCTAAGAAGGCAGATCGAAGGTTGGTAGTTATAAAATCTTCGTGTTTAAGCCAAGAAAACAAACATTAATCTGACAGAATCCTAAGAATGTACAGACGCCAGGTCCCAACCTACCAAGCCCAAACTGGCAGACGAC
Organism: Ophioceras dolichostomum; assembly: GCA_003049485.1. Lineage (NCBI taxonomy): Eukaryota > Fungi > Ascomycota > Sordariomycetes > Magnaporthales > Ophioceraceae > Ophioceras > Ophioceras dolichostomum. The sequence goes on along the minus strand of PYST01000419.1, from coordinate 15,383 downwards.
ATACAGGAACCTGAAGGGGGCGTTATCAGATGATACAGTGAGCGTCTCCTCGTTTTCCCCGTCCCAAAAAATGACCGGAAGAAAACGCACGCAGAGAAGGCGAAAAGGAGAAAAGAACTAAAAGGAAATCTCCAATCCCAGCATAACCTTGGACGCCTCGTCCCCTCCGTCCAAGAAACGCCAAGCAATGCAAAGCAGAAAAAGCAAGCAAGCACAACGATGCTCTCTCTCTCTGTATCTCTCGTACAATCTCAGCCCGCATCTCCCTTGCAGTACGGTTTTGCATGTTCGTCGTCGTCCAAAAGGAAAAAAGAAACCAAAAAAATCAGGTAGCACGAAGGAGGAGGACCAAAAAAAAGAAAAGAATAAAACCTCCCGTGAAGACCACCCCGAGTTGTGTCATTCTCTCGTAGTTGCATGTCCCAGTCATCAATCAGTCAGTCAGTCAGGTCCAGTCAGGTCCAGTCAGGTCCAGTCAGGTCCAGTCCAGTCCAGTCCAGTTCAGTCCTACCGGGTACCTACGACCTCGCCCCCCGCCTCACGCTCCCCACCGTCGCCGACGAGTATCCACCACCACCACCATGCCGACTACTCGCCGGAACCGGGGCGCTAGCGTCCCTACGCTCCCCCAGCGCCGGCTGTCTCCGGGGCGTCACGGCGCCAGCCATGGCGCTGCGCGCTCTACCGCGGCGCTCGCGGATCTGGGCGAGCGCCTGCTCGCGCGTCATGGTGGGCGTCAGCGCCGGGTTGGTGACGTCGAAGCACGGCCCGCTGGTGGTGTCCGCGGCGGCGGCACCATCACTGGAGCCACCGCCGCCGCCACCACCGCCGTTGCGCAAGGGGGTGCGTTGGAGCGCCATGAGACGCGCCGCCATGCTGGGCTCCGTGGTCTCCTCGCGCAGGGGCACTTTTGTGGTCGTTGTCGCGATGGTGTAGTGCGCGGCTGAGGTGTGCGGTCGCTGGTATTGGGCGGCCTCTGCGTAGTGTCGCGCGTCCGTGTCCGCCTCTATCTCTTCATCCGAGGCTGCGGGGACGTGGCGCGGGTCGCGATCGGGTTGGTTCTCATCGGTGCGATGGTGCGCATCGTGATGGCGGTGGCTGGCACCGAACTGTATTGCTGTTTGGGTAACGGTCACGACGGTGGTCTCTGGGTCTGGGTCTTCTGTTGGTGTTGCCGGCGCCTCCTGCTCGTGCTCGTGCTCGTGCTCGCGCTCCAGATGCAGACGTTCCAGAGGTGCCAGCGGAGGGGCCATGCGGGGGAGGGAGCGCGGTGTAGGCTCCATCTCACTTTCCAGGGCATCTTGCAGCGCCTCCTGTGAGATTGGGATAGTGGCGATGGGGATGTTGAAGTTTGCAGGCATTGGGTTCTCTCCCTGGTGCGGCGCATCGAGCAGCGACAAGAGCGAGGTACGTGGATGGTTGAGCATCGCGCAGGATGGAGGCTCCAGGGAAGGCGTCCTCAGGAACTCGACTGGGCTGCGGTCCACATCGCGGCTAACCGGAGTTGTGGGGTCCATCGTCACGTCTTCAGCCGTCTCCATGTCCGTTTCTCTGGCGGGGATCGACGGGGCAGCCAGGGCCTCCGCCTCCTCCTGCGACACGGTTCTGAACACACCCTCCTCTGGGACGAAGATGGTGCTCCGCCTGGGCTCCGTCCTCGCCTTGAGAGCTTCCAGTCGGAGCTTCTTGGGGGACGACTGCGCCTTGGGTGGCGAGTTGGGTGTCCTATCGCATAGCGTGACGCTCGCACCAACATCCGGGCGAGACTCCCCAATGTTGGCGGTCCGCGGACGGGACTTCATGCAAACACACGCGCGGAGGTGGCACTCGGCCTCGAGGTACTCGACGTGCTCCGTGGCTCGGTCAGCGCGCCTCTTTTCCCACTTCCAAAGCAGCGTGAGCTCCTCGATCTCAGCCTCGCTGACTGCCGACGCCTTGATGTCTGCAGCGGAGAGCGACAAGGCACGCGTGGTCTCCGTCTTCTTCCTGGGGGAAGCGAACTCGTCATCCTCCCCATCCTCTCCAGGGCCAGACGCCGGCAGGGGTAGACGGCCCTCGGCAGCGATCCTGGCAACGTCCTCCTCAGACTTCGCCAGCGTCTTGAAGGCATCTCGCTCCTGCTCGACCACCCGCGTGCGCTCCAGCGCCTGCTCCAGCTGCTCTTGGAGGCCGACCATGCTATAGCGTGCTGAAAACGCCTCTTGCTCCCGGGCGTGGCTGCGCTCCTTCTCGGCGGCCAGGCTCTCGTCTGCTGCCTTGGCCGCAATGCGTGCCGACTTCAGCTCCTCCTGGAGCTTGACGATGATGCTCTGAGACTTGAAAGTCTCTTTGCGCGCTCGGCGAATCTCCTTCTCCCACAGAGCCTGTGTATGTGCGTGCGTTTCCTTTGCGCGACCGTAACTCTCCTAGATGAGGAAGCAAAAGAAAGGCAAGTGTCAGTCTAAGAGTCGAGTAGAACTATCGAGAGAACTATCGAGGCTCGGAGTAAACATACCATCACATTCTCTAGTCTCTCGCCGACCTTGCGTTCTCGCCGGCTGCCTTCCTCGACCTGGGCCCGCAGCGCTTTCACCTCCTCTCGAAGTGTCCTGGCCTCGTCCCGGTACCGACGCATATCTGTCTCGGCCTCCTCGCGGCCGAGCATGGCGCGCTTCAGGGCCGCGTCGGCGGTCTTGCGCTCGAGCTGCTTGGACTGGACGGAGAGGGTGTTGAACTGGTTGATCTTTTCGTGGACGGAGCTGTCGCGGGAGTGGCCGCCGCCGCCTCCCTGAAGCGACGACAGCATTGCGGATGGCTCGCGCTGGTGGTTTATACGGTCGGCCGAGGCGGTTTGCAGGGGCGCGCCGATGACGCCGCCCCCGCTGGAGGACGACAACAAATCCGTCATGTGTGTGAGCTTCGTTGCTTTTTTGCTTAGCCTTGCTTGTTCTGCTCAACCTTTCAGCAGGTGCTATAAGTTTCGAATACGCATCTGTCAGAAGGCGGTGCTTCCCTGAAATAAAAGTTACACGATATGGAGGTGTACTGTGGGTGGTGCACGAAGTTGGTGATCGAAGTGCATGGATGTAGCTGTTTACTCTAAAGCTCTAATTTTGGAGGTGTGGTTTCTGGGGAGACGCGAACCACCCACCACCGTTTGTGGGTCTTAGCGACGACCGCCGTGCTAGAGAGATACCACCACTTCGTGCATTTCTCTGTGAACTCTACGCATCCTCGACATGTTCGCAGGTCCCTTTCTAACAGTCGGCGAACATTAATCCACGGTCATCTCAGCCAACCACACCTTGTATCCTCAACCTCTTCTTCTGATATTCATAGCATATCCCTATCGAACGGTGTTTGCAAAGAGAAGTGCTGCATCCCGGCCTTAGTCAAAATGAGAAATGAGAACCATGCGTCTGCCAATGTCACATTTGAACCTGGAAGAGAACCAAGGTTTGTCTGATCAAAATATTGACACTCGAAGATGAGCTTCATGCGATCTCAAAAGAACCCCTATCCAGCGACCCGTCGTCAACCACTCCCGGTTGTTCCTCAACTGCGGTTGTCTGACTACAGACTACATATAATGTTCCACGACATGGCCACTCCAACTATGCCTTTTCCGTACACTTTCAGCTTCTCGTCCCGTCGGCTTTGCATCTTTTTCTCCCCAACGAGAATTCACGTCACATCCTCCAGGGTGGTGCCTCTCACTCTTTCCTCCAACCTTTCTTGACCCAGAACAGATCGACTAGCCGCGAACTTGCACACCTCATTTAAGCCCTCCATGCTCAGCGGCACGAGGCCGCCGAGGTGCTCACGGCACGTGGCCGCGATCTCTGGCAGCTCCTGAGCCCATCGGTACGACGGGGGAGGCAAGCCCGGGATCCCGAAGCGCGTCATGGGGATCATGGACGGCACAGCCCGTCAGGCCCCTCGAGGAACTCGAGCGAGATGTCCATCGGCCTCTGCCAGCACCCAGGTCTATGGAGCTGTGTGCCATCGAGTCGATGCACATCTTGATCACCGAAGCCTCGCCCACCTCGGTGGAGATGTGGCGAAGGCCCATGGTCTAGGCGAGGCGTGTGCCCGACAGCGGCGCCCATCGCTTCTGCCACACGCACGCTTCGGGTGCGGGGACTGCACGAGGACGTCTCCGTCCATAAATCTGACCGCCCGGTCGGTAAAGAGGGTAGCGACTTCTTATCCGCGGGCTGGTGAGACGGCGTTCATGTCCGTATAGTACAAAGGCTGCCACCTCCCGTTACAGTTCCGCAGGGCTTAGGAAACCCTGCGCGCTACGGACAATGTCCCTTCCGTCGGAACGATAGATATCAGGTAGTCCACTGCAATAACTATGTCGACGTCTGAGCCGTACAGCGAAGTGCTATCCCGGCGTGGTTTGAGACTCAGGTCGTCGCCTTGCAGTGTCATAACACTTACCAAGTCGTTGTATTTACAGACACCTGACAGACTTGTGAGGAGGACCAATTCATCACTGTGCAAGAGGTAGGTATGTACCAAAGCACCTATTAAAGTAGAGGTACCTATCAGATGTAGTGGGCACACGTACGCCCTTGTGACTTGGTAAGTCCACGACAGAATGACAACCGTAAGCCGGACATAAAATGTAGAATGCATTGGCGAACAGCCGGACATTGATTCGTGCATCGCCATCTGCTCCCATGATATGCACCTCTGTGCGGATTACATATACGACCGATCCAACTGGAGCACGTCCGGCTTGTGCTGGCTCACCCTCTACGGGTATCTATCTGTAGGGTACCAAGCTGGTGAGTTTTTTTCGGGTCCGGGCCATCCGTCTGTTAGCTCTCATCCCTCTGGATTACGAACTTTTCACGCCTCTATCCCCGTGATGGAGATGAATAGCTTTCTGTCGAGCTCGTGAGAATAGGAGCTCTTTCAGGGGCTTCAGCCACTGTGGCACCACCTGCCACCCAAATCGGCGGGGTTGACAGGCGCATTGCCCCACTGATCGAATGCCCAATCCCTGGCAAGCAATTCGTATTGAGCCATTCTTGACGATCAGGAGCGCGAGACTCCGAGAATATCTGGCAAGATTGCTCCTTTGCTTTGGCGGGTGTTGGTTTCAAAACCTACTCCTTCTTCTGTACTCCTCCTAAGCTACCGTTTATTTTACCATACCTCCTATTCCCCAGCTCCTCACTCCTTTGTGAGATTTCTGGATTGATCTGGGAGGCTTACGCTCAGTGTCGAACCTCTCTATCTTAGTCGCAGTCAGTTGTCCACCCCAGCTAGGAGCTCTCTTTGGAGTCATGGCCGAGGATTCCGAGGTGCGGCAAAGGAAGCAGCCGACCGAGCCCCCGGCTGCAGTGTGGAAGAAGATCGAGCCGGAAGACAAAAAGAAGAAAAAGAAGACGGCCGCAGAATTAGCTGAAGCGGAGGATGAATCGTCAAGCCCATGGCTAGACACCTTTCGGGTCCTTACCGGGCTGTTAGTCGCATACTGCGGCCTGAGCTACCTCATATCGGGCGGCGAAACCTTTTCGATGGGCTACCAGGTTCCGGCGAAGTACTTGAACTTGGACTATGTCAAGAGCCTTTTCGTATGTTCCCACCCTTCCCTTCAGCATTACATTCCTCCTTTTCCCAGAGCGACCCAACTCGAACGAAGCCCTCAAGCCCCTAGTGAGTGAGAGACCGAGTTCAGGAGAGAATGGGTTTAATAACGCTCCCATCTGCAAACTTCCCCTCTGCAGCAGGACTACTCGTCCTCCACAATCGCAAGCCCGCATCAAACAACTAGTACTGACCCCTCTGATGCGCCGTCCCCGCCTCCGCCGCTCCCGCCCAAACAGCAAAAACCCCTCTGGCTCACCCCAGAAGAGCTCGCCGCGTACGACGGTAGCGACCCGTCGAAGCCGATCTACCTCGCCATCAACGGCAGCATCTACGACGTCTCCGTCAACCGCGTCACCTACGGCCCCGGAGGCTCATACCAGTACTTCGCGGGCTGCGACGCCAGCCGCGCGTACGTGACGGGCTGCTTCGCGGACGACCGCACGCCGGACATGCGCGGGGTGGACGAGATGTTCCTGCCGCTCGACGACCGCGAGGTCGACAGCCACTGGACGACCGAGGAGCTCAGCGCGCTGCGCAAGCAGGAGCGCGAGGAGGCGAGGAAGAAGGTGCACGACGGCCTCAAGCACTGGGTCGACTTCTTCCAGAAGAGCAAGAAGTACCGGTACGTGGGAAGGGTCAAGCGCGAGAAGGGCTGGCTGAAGAATACTCCGAGGAGGGCGCTGTGTAAGCATGCGCAGGACTCGCGGGTCAAGAGGAAGATTCCCAAGGATAAGCAGAAGAACTAAAGGCTGTGGAAAGCTACATACGATGGGATGCCCTGGTCCTTGTCGGGCCGTTACTCCTGTTCTGAAGGGACGAAGAGGTTACATAGTTTATATCGCGTGTGATTCCTCGGGACCAGTTTTGTCATGTAAAGTTGTACAGCGCGGGAGGGGGCGTTTCAATAGGCTATTCTTTCTAGAATTTCTCGACAGCAATGGGGCATTTTGGGTCTCTACCCGTGTCCTTCGTCCTTTCTCATGTTGGTTACAACGCTCTCACTAGGTAGGAGGCCAGAGGGGTCCTCAGGGGGCTTCTACCAGGAGCACAACAAACGCCCAGTTACCAGAATGTTTTCTAGGTCCTGAGCAGCCCAACTTAAAAAACGACTGTCGATGATAGATAGAGGGGATCAATAAGGAAGTGGGTGAATTCTCTCGACGCTGAATCTCAACGAAACGAATCGTCGAATGCCACAAATATGGTACAGCCTAGAGGACAGCGGGCATTAAATCTCAAATATAATGCATCGCAGGCACGTCCATTGGAGGAATGTCCCATAGGCTCAGAAATATCAAGCCCTGGACCGAACACCTTGATCTTCAAAACGTCACGAGACTTCTCAGTCACGGTGATAACACGATAACGGTCCTGCATCGGTCCAAATGTGCCTGTCATTTTAAATGCTCGCAATATGTAATACACGCCCCTGGCCTCGGCCGGCATGATTGAAGTACAAAAAAAGTGTCGAGAACCAGCCGCTCAACAATGCTTTGCCACTCTCCTTCCCCGGAAACTCTCCCAAGTATCCAACACGAGAGGAAAGATAAGCACGGGGGAAGTCCAGGAACAAAAGCAGAAATTAAGTTAACACCCCAGGGTATAACCACCCAGCTTCGCCAAAACTCAATACACCACCACCACCATGTCCCCACCAGCCAACGACGACATTTAGATAACGAAGTAGGTGGCGACCAGGGCCAGTAAGCTGAGGGTGTTGGGAACCGTGAGCATGGAGCCGGCAGCGGTACCAGGGGCGCCGGTGCCGCCGACGCCGGTGGCGGAGCCGCCCTGGATAACGCCGGGGATACCGGCGGCCGCAACGGAAGCGGCAGCGGAGCGGTAGTTGGTAAGCGTGCGGGCAGGGTTGTTGGCGCTAGATGAGCAACCATATCAGTATACGCGAAGAAACTAAGGTGGTTAAGAGATTAGGAAAATATTGGGCAACACATACGGCTCGTTGATGACCATAGACATGCCGTTCTGGCAGTGCTTGGCCTGGGCGCAGTACAGCCAGATCGGGTTGGTGTTGTTGATCATGATGGTCCACGTGGGGATCTGGCCCATGGCAGCGCTGGCGGCGTACGGGATGAAGCCGCTGTGGACGCCCTGGATGCTCGCGTTGAAGTTGCTGATGGGCTGGCAGGGCTGGTCGAACGGCGACTGCGTGACGGTGTGGTTGCCGGCCATGAACGAGAACTGGACGGCATCGCCGACGGCGGCCCTGATGTTGCTGGGCGAGAAGGTCTGCGTGCCGTTCGCCGCGACCACGACGCTCCAGGTGGTGGTCTGGGCCTCGACACCGGCGATGCTGGCCAGGGCAGCAAGGGCAAGTGTTCTGAACTGCATTTTGAAAATCTGGTTTTATTTGGACTTTTTGGAACCGAGAAAAAAGAAGGAACTTTTTGGTTGGAGACTCCGGAGAGACCGTCGGATAGGAGCGAGTGTGAAGAGAATCGAAGATGGCGACTAGCGCTGAGTTGTGAAAACTGGAAGGACTAGCCTTTCGAAGGAGATATTAAGTCGACAGAAACTCTGTACAGAGAAGAGAAAAAAGGAAGAAAAAAAGAAGAGAACGACGGATCTCTATGATAGACAAGCGATGGAGACTGGGGAGAGAAAGAAGGGCAGAAAGACCAGATGGAGGGCGAAACGGCATGAATATAAGGAAAGTTTGAAAGCCAAGCGGGAGAATGAAGGATCGTCCAATAGTCAGGCCCGGGTGTCTGAGAGACTGGTGTGGACAAGGGGGGTAGGGGAGGCAGGTGAGGGTGTGAAGGGATCACGGTGGAACGCTCATGGACGAGGGTGGTGGTTGAAACATGGTGCTCAGGGGGGGTGTTTGGACCGTCAACTAGGCGGGTCCCCTGTTTTTTTTTTTTTCACCGTTCAGCCGCCACCACTTACCTTCTCTTTCGCACGGAGGCAACCTGATAGAAAGAGAAAAAGAGAGAAAGAGAGAGAGATGGAATACTCCCTAGTAAGGAGGAGTCTCGCTGAGCGACAGAGGCCGGATGGGAACAAACAAGCCCTTGGCTTCGTGATCCACCGGGGACGGACACACTCTCCTCCTCTCCTTTCAATCCCCTCTACAATTAGATCTTGGCTCTGAAGAGTCGAAACACTATTTTGGCGGTGCAACGCTGCAACTCAATACGATGGAGCCGAGCCGGAAGAGAAGGAATAAGGAAAAGGGAGGACAACCAAGGGCGCTTGAAAATAGAGACTCGTGCCTCCACGTCATCGCCAAAGAGCTAAGCCTCAAGAGCCGGCTCCGGCAGTCGACCGGCCGGTATCAAGCAGCCGGGCATCCACGCGCAAGTGACCGCGCTACTGGGTCACTGAAGCGCTGGCTATGTTGGGCAAAGATTCTGTCAAATGAGATGACAGTCGGTCTGCTTGGCAGGTCGGACGATTCATCAGCATCTGGCTTGCGAGCAAGTCAGCAAGCAAGCCTAGCAAGCGCCTCCCTCCATTCTCCCGCGATGGCCGGCCAGTTGTTGCGATTGAGGGAGGTCCTCGGGAAGGCCAGGCCAGCGATTGAGGCCAGCGGTTGAGGCCAGGAGGTCAGGACTCAGGAGGCTGCTGAATCCGGGTGGGACCCCGATGGCGGCTAGGAGGCTCTTGAGACGTTAGCCGGACGTCGCCCGACGTCTGGTGCGGAGGGATTTAAGGTTAGGGTAGCTCCAAGAGCTGGCAGACAGGGTTGTATCGGCACGCTATCAAGCCCAACCAGTGCCTGAGTGGGCCCGAGCTTGACCGTCTTTGGCATGCAACAGGGGTTCCGACGGGCAGGGGTCGAGCACGGATGTGCCTCATGCAGTGCTGCTCAAACGTCGATGATACTCGACGACGTCTCACCTGAGGAAAAGTGGGAAAGTGCCGGTGCCCGAGACGAACAAGCTCACAATGAAAGTTGGTGAGGTTTATTACCAGAAAAAAAAACCATCCCGACTCCCGGCGCCCCTGTTCGGATGCTGTTCTCTCCTTTGAGGGGAAATCGTGCCTCCAATTTCCAATGGAGATTGTGTTGTAAAGCGACTTCTGCTCGGGGATCACGCCAAGTCGAGTTCGAGCTCCAGCTTCAAGCTCACCCGTCCTCAGGTTGAAGGAAAAAGGCCTTAATAACTGGGGGCACTTTAAAAACAACCATATCTGATAAATAAATTGCACGAGATGCTTGGCAAGATTTGGACTGCCTGGTACAGGTTCCATTCAAAAAAGGCCCAGAGAGTGAGTGAGTGCATTCTGATGGGGCCAAAATGACCTCGCCCGAACCTCGCAGCGTTTTCCTCTCATCCTGATCGAATCTCGCTCAATGCGGGAACGCTCCCGTCCCGCTGGTAAAGATCTCAGATGGTGCCGCCGTCCCGATTCAGCACTTGCTGGCGCTGGCCACTCGTAGGTGCTGCACTTGTGCCCTGCAGAAAGGAGGGTGCCATCCCAGAAAAGTGTGGGGAAAATCGAAGGGGACCAGAACCATGCAAAAGGGGGCTTTTAGGATGTCACAACAAGACGTGACGTGACGACAACGTTCAAAACAACCCCCGGCTAGCGACGCTACATTGTAGTGGCGATTCATAAGATTCGTCATGTGTGCCCGAGCAGTGAAAGAGGCCTGTAATCAACCCAGCTCCCCTCGACTTTTAATATCCCTACACACACACATCTGCAGATCTGGAAACACGCCGACCAGTGTTTGATGTCAATGTTTCGCCCACAGACGCAATTACCGGCGTATTGTCCGGGGTATGCAGGAGGCAGGGCCGCGGCTCTTGTTGCTTCAGGAGCTGCACAGAAGACTGACTGACGAGGAATGGACAGAAGAAAGGATGGAAGGATGGATACACAGTACAGAGCTGGAAAGACGGAGGGCACGGTAGACACAGCACAGACGGACCGAAAACATGACGATACCTTTCATCGCCGAGTCAAACGCGGGGAAAGGAGGAGACTCCGTGAAACTGTCTGGATGAGGACAATGGCGCGAGCTGAACCCCGGTAAACCAGATCTCCAGCACCAGGTGTGCGGCATGCTGGTCATCGACGCTGCCAACGAGGACGCGTCGACACAAGTGGCACGATGCGATGGGCGTCGTTGGCGAGATCGCCACATCGGTTCACCCTGGATTCGATGCTGCTTCAACTGAGAGGGACGGGGACCAAGGACTCCTCTGGAGTTTCTGTAACGGCTCTTGGACGAAGATGAATTGCTGCGACTCTTGCCACTGTCACATAGTATGGGTTTATGTTGCAGCTCTCCAGTCTGTCTCGGAGGCCTCAAATGTCTTTCTTGTTCGCAACGTTCAAAGTCACGACAACTTCATGACATATGTCTGGAGAGAAGAGATGATACCATCCGATCATCTCCCTACATAGATCTGACGAAGACCACGACTCGTCCATACCGGCCCATGACGCGGTCGTACACTGGAACGGCAAGTAGTTCCGAATGGCCCATCGATCGGCCAAAATCTACGACGAGAAGACATGGAAACAACATTGAGGCCATGAGGTGCGGCCAGCATTGAAGAAGACGGTAGGATCGCCACACATCGTGGTGATCGTGTCTTGGCTTCTTGCCGCTGGATCCGTCCCCAGGGAGGGAGTCAGTCAGAAGGCAAAAAGCAGGCCAGATCGGAGGGCCACCACCACTGTGCCACTTCCTGATTTGGACTGTCGCGCGAAGATTCTTCTGTCATGCGCGTCCTGGAGCCGGAAGGCGATCCGGAGCATTTCTTAAGTGCATAACTGGCTCGACTGGTGGCTGGTCTCCGGCGACTCAGTCCATCGACGGATGAGATCAGGGCAAATGTGGATATCCAAACCACGCATGACGTCTCGTCATGGTATCCAGGCAACTTTCCCGCTCTCCAGTCCTAATTCAGAGGTCGAGAAGAAGTTGCGGCGCCACGCGCTCAAGATCCTCAGCCTGAGCAGCAATAGTGTTAGCCTTCTTTCCTGAACCACACACACATACAAAAAAAAAAAAGGTGGAAGAGAAGAGTCACACCGGAACTAAGGGCCGGAACCGAGGCGTCTTTAAAGATCACGAAGAGAGGGCCGGAATGGAAAGGAAAATAGGTAGGTAGGAAGGGGCAAGCAAAACACAAACCTCCAAAGCCGGGCCCGCGCCAGGCCGCTCCATCACTGCCCTCACGATCGCCTCCCGCGCAAACGTATCCATGTACTTGGCCAGCGCCGCGTTGGCCGTCTTCGTGATCCGCGTCGTCTTCTTCTCGAACGCGTCGTGCAGAAGCCTAGTCAACAACTCGGGCGGTATGCCACTGTGCGCACCGGCGTCGTCCTCGTTGACTTGGTCGTCCTCTGCCTCGTCATCGTCGTCTACATCGACCGCCGATCGGTCTTGGAAAACGTCCCCCTCGTCGTCGTCGTCTTCTTCTTCATCGCCTCCGGCGTCGTCCGAGCCTTGCGGCGCATCGACATCCGAGTCGTCCTCGCCAGCGGCTGCGCGGCGTGCTGCAGCAGCGCCACCTGACTTCTTCTGAGCGGGCCTCCCGGAGCGCTTCTGTATTCCGCTGGTGTGGCTACCGCTGGTTTTCCTCCCGGAGGAACCAGCATTGGAGTTTGCTGTTGCGTTTTTCGAAGGACGCCGGCCGCGAGGCCGGGACCCGGCGGCTTGCTTAGGGGGCATGGTAGACTCGGTACGGGAGAGGAAGTGGGCGGGAGGTCTTCCGTGACCGAACGTGCTGTGCGTCTGGCTAGGTAATGTATGTATCACCCGCTGCAGTGATCAATCGGTCGTGCCTGGCAGCGGTCTGATATCTGCGGGCTTTAATATTTTGGGCACATACAAAAATCCGAAGTTGGCTGCATGACCATACAGTTCAATGTGAGGTCGGAGGAACAGGCTGCGGGGTTCAGCGTCTATGATTCCCCGTCGCGTCTTCATCGAACCACAACGCGTCACAGCAACAGCCCGAACCCACACCTCGAAGGGGGCTCCGCATTTAAAATTCACGACTTGCAGTATAGATCCAGTACTTAATCTTACGACCTTTTGAGAATGTGCTGTAACAAAAGCTGCACGACTTATCGACGAAAAGAAAGGGATCTATTGATTCGTATGCTGCAAGGGGGCAAAAAGCAAAAACCTAGAACGAGGGAAGGTGCCTCGAGTGGAGATGACCGTTGCAACAACACCGAGGGAGAAAATTGCCTAGATTTATAAATTACAGCGGTCAAGAAAAAAAAGAAAAATATGTCGGCCAGGCACACGAGAATGCCGAACGCCTCGCTTCTCTCTTTTTTTTCCACGCCCGCGAGAATGCGCTGTCCCACGCGAGGCTACCACGTCGCTTTCGCGCGCGCTGGCCGCCAGCGATACCACAGCTTCTCGCATTGCCCATAACCGTCCGGTGACCATTCTGATCAGCCCGCCAAGTTCATCCGCATCTCCACCCCCGCCTCGCCGCCATTATACCCCCAACTGCCTCCATCAAAGTGATTGGTATTTGTACAAGCGGAGTGGTGGCAAGGTCGTTTAGCCGGAGCCGCCCTTGAAGGCCTTGCCGAAGAGGATGAGCTGGAGCTGGTCGTAGATGGACAGGACACCAGCACCGGCGACACCACGCAGGATGTTGGCACCGGCACCCTTGAAGAGAGAGCGGGTACCCTCCTTGGCAACGATCTGCCTGAAGGCGTCGAACGAGCTCTTGTACTTGACGGCCTGGCCGGAGGTCATCATCATCCGACGACGGACGGTGTCAAGCGGGTACGAGGCGATACCGGCACCAGTGGTGACGCACCAGCCGAGCAGGAAGGAGGCAAGGAAGTTGGTCTCGAGGGCACCGGTGAGCAGGACAGGCTTGATCGAGTCGTACATGCCGAAGTACAGACCGCGGTAGACGACGATACCAGCGACGGAGGGACCGAAACCACGGTACAGACCAGCAATGCCGTCAGAGGCCAGGGTCTTGCGGTAAACGTCGATCAGGCCGTTGAACTGGCGGTCACCGCCACCCTTGGCCGACTTGGCGTCGTTGGCCAGACGGGTACGGGCATAGTCGAGCGAGTAGACGAACAGCAGCGACGTGGCACCGGCAGCCTGGAGATTGAAAGATCAGTTGGTCAATCATCTATCGCTCGACGTGCTGTGCGAAGGAGTGCTGGGGAAAACTTACACCACCGGAGGCCAGGTTGCCAGCCATCCACTTGGCGTAGCCATCCTTGTCCTTCTTGTAGCCGAACATCTTCTTGAACTTGTCACGGAAGGCGAAGTTCAGGGCCTGGGTCGGGAAGTACCGAATGACGTTGGCGGTGTTGCCACGCCACAGGGACATGACACCCTCGTTGGCGGCGGTACGGCGGAAGCAGTCCACGATGCCGTTGTACCGCTTGTCCAGGCGGCCCTGCTTCATCATCTCATCCTGCACAGAAAGTCAGTCTCAAAGAGAGGTCTATGGTGATCCCGTTGCGGGAAGGGGGAGGCTGAATGCACGTGACGAGGCATGAAACTTGATACGGCTATCTTGGCGCCAACTAGCTCATATGTGAGGTATCACAAGCCGACACAAGCACTGATGCCATCGACAATGCAGCGTAAAAAAAGCTCAACGAACCTGGTTCTGGATGAGAAGCTTGACACGCTCAATGGGAGCGGCAGCAGTCTTCGAGACGGCGGCGGAAACACCACCCACTATAGATCAAAAGTCAGAATCCTGCTCCCCATTGTTTATATCGCACCCACAGGCCGACAGCTTCTTCGCATAGAGCAGGGCTGCTGCTTCTACGATTGATCAGAAAGGTACAGGTATGACATACTCAAGAAGTCCACCATGAAAGGCTGTTTGACGGATAGCAGCATTAGTTATCGGACGGGGTAAAAGGGCAAAGTACCGCACATAACCCAGCGATGCCCTAGCAGCCGCAACAACATTACCAACGCCAATTCCAGCTCCCAAAACTGCTGGAATCCCATCGCAACACATCATTGAGCTCAATTGATACCCATGATTGATGACTGAGGGTGCGCGACATTGACCGAGCGGCTCCGAGGGCTTCGCGAGGCATTTGTGGACGAGGTTTGGGGGGGAGGTGAGAGCTTACCGGCATCCCAAGGATGCGAACGTCCTCCTTCTTGCCCGACATCTTGAATCAAGTTGGAGATACCCAACGAAGATAAGAAAAGGAAGGAGTGGAGAGGGTGCAAGAAAGGAAAGATGGCGAGATCCTGGGGATGGTAAATGGGTTGTTCGAGGAAGGAAGTGTTGAGCAGAACTGAAATACTCCCGAGGGAAATTTATGGGAGAGGGAAAAAAAAAAAATTTGGCTGGGTCCCCGGTCTGGGAAGGACAGCTTTTGAGCGAATCTTTCCGGCCGGCGCTAAGGCACAAGCCCCACTGAGATCCCCTTCCCCAGCAACAGGAATTGTGGCTTGCGCGTGCGCGGGATATTCATTGCCTCAGGATGAGATACCCAGCCGATTCCCCCCGACTACTCCGACGCAAATTCGCAAGGGCTCTCAAGCTGAGATAGCTACCATTTGGCCGGCCGGCTGGCAAAAGACCAACATGACCAACAGAGGCGTCATTTTTTGTTCCCTTCCACGCGCCATTGCCCTCATTGAAAGATCGTTCTGCCTCGATATCAGCTAGGTCTTACTTCGATCATACTTTTCCCATGCCGTCCCCTTTCATAAGCGCAGTGTGGCTTGGCCCTTCATGCCGTTATCCAAATAAAACCCATCCACCAACAGACGACAAAGTGCCTTTTCCGAGGTTGTCAGAAACAACCATTGCAGGGACAGTGCCGAGTCAGATGCCCAGACTTTCGGC
>PYST01000418.1:14380-30723 GCA_003049485.1 Ophioceras dolichostomum | reverse complement strand
CCCCACGGCGTTCCAGCCCTACTACTGCCAAATACCATGCTGACGGCAGCATCAACAACGTGCAGGTCCTTGTCTTCGCCATGCAGCACGACACCCACCTACGCATCACCCAAGCCCACTACGACGGCGAGCGCCTCGTCCTCCGCCAGTCCAGGAAGCTCGACCTCCGCGGCGACCAGCCCACCGACGATGCCTACCTCGCCGCCCGCTGGCTCGCGAGCCGGGCGTGTGGCGACACGGTTTATGGCGACGACGACGACGTGTCTCATCATCAGGCTGACGTTTCCACCACCACATTTGCCCAGGAGCAACACCAGCATATCGCCGGAGGCGGGGGCGTTGTGAAAGCCTGCGCTTGAGAGGAAAGCGCCGTTAGAACCTCCTTTCTCACAGCCCTCCGCTGTCATCGATCTTCTTTGGTTCGACTTTCGAGGGGCTGTACGGCTTTTTGCGCATTGGCTTTCTGGTTTATATAGGCATCATCAGGTAGCGAGGAGTCTGGGAATTTCAGGAGGGAACCAGCGTGGCTGGCCCTCTCGGGTCGGACCAGTATGAGAGTACTACTAGATACATTGGCACGGCGCTCGGTCTGAGGGGTTAATTCATTCAGCTTAGGAAGCTAGGACAATAGGCTGGATGACACGTAATTCATCTCCTTGCCTACCTACCTAATCAGGTACTTTCTATTGAGCTTTTGTCCTCGACGAATCTTCCGACAACCCACGTGGTGGATGGACATACTGATTGATGATCACAACACACTTTCAAGGACACTGTTGACACCTCAGACCCGACCTATACGGCTAGTTAACTCCCAGGGCTGTCTGCGAGTCACCCTTTTATTTTTATTTTTTTCATCCGTAATTCCTTTTGAGTCCGGGCCATGTAGTGAACATAAGACATATTCCTCGTTTCCAGCTGCAATACCCGGGGTATCGAAGGAAATAAAACCAAAAGAATAAACAGAAATGCTAACACAAAGATGGAAGGGGGAAAAACCGCACCGCCAGGTAGGTAGGTATATACAAACACACATGGAGGGCGATCCGTTCCCTAAACTAATCCACACAGAGGGGCTCGAGTTGCTGCAAAGCAGAGGTCCCGAACATGAGTACTACCAATTGGTGTTTCTCTCCAACTCTCACCACGCCGAAGAGGGGTGTGCGCACACCAAGAAGGAAAATAGAAAGAAAACGAAAAAATCAAGGGAAGATGTATGTATGCCTTTCCTTGCCCTGCCCTGCCTTGCCTTGCCCTCCCACATAAAATCCACCCGACCAAACGTATCAAAAAGCTCCGTTTTCATGCAGCGAAATATACAGAAGAGAAGAGAGAAAAAAAGTTCTTCGTTCATGTTGGATTCAGTCCGTCAAGCGACGCCGGCCAGATGGTTGGTCGGTCGGTCGCTGAAGCGTGGCGTCTGCCTGCGCACCAACAGGAGTGGGAGGGAAGGGGAGGGTAGATTGCTCGTGATGAGAAGGAGGTAGGTACCTAGGTAGGTTAAGTACCTAATAGGCCCTTCCTCAGTCAGTCCATCCAGTCCCAGTCCCATTCCCAGCCAGTCCCATCACCACATCATCACATCACAAAAGCTCAAACCCCGCATCCCTCAACAGCTTCCCACTCGGCAGCATCGGCCTCCCCTGCATCGGAAAAGGCCAAAACAGCGGGTTCTCTATCGCGTTGGACTTGGTCACCGCCGCCGTGGCCTCGACGGCCGCGCTCGCCGCCGTGGCCGCCACGCTCGCCCCGCCCGCCGCGACGGCCGTCGAGCCCCACGTGCAGATGAAATCGGCGTCGGTGACGTTGGGCGCGAAGAAGTTGAGCGAACCCGTCACGGGGCGGACGTTGTTGTGTCCGTCCGATTCTTCTGATTTGTTGTTGTCGTTATCGTTATCGTCGGCGTTGTCGGCATCGGCGTCGTCAGCGTCGTTAGCGTCATCGTTGGGGGATTTGTTGGAAGATGGCGGAGGAGGATGAGGAGGTGCGACCTCGACGGTTATGTTGACGACGTTTACAGGAGCGCCAGCGCCAGCGGCACCAGGTTTTGCTCCGGGCAAGTCTTTCGCCCCACCACTACCAGTGAGGCCAAGCTTGGCGGCGGCTGCGGCGGCGGCGGTGGCGGAGATGCGGCCCGCGTTGCTGGTGCGGAAGCTGATGTCAACGTCGATGTTCCACTTCTTGGCCAGGTAGCGCAGTATGCTGAGAGCCTGTTCGGCGAAGTGGTGGCACGGCGCCATCTCCGTGAGGTCGGCGATGCCCTGGTTGATGGCCTCGGCGACGCGGGGCTCCATCTTCACCGAAGAGCTGGCGCTTGCCCGACGGCCACCTGGTGGGGGGTTCGGCTGTTGTTGTTGCTCTTCGATTTTGATGTCTATAGATTCTTGGGCTTTCGTCGCGCCGATGGCCAGGTGCATGATGGATGAGGTCAGGACGAAGTAGGGCACGAAGGACGGTGTGCGTCGTAGGGTATACAGCTGGGAGTAGGAGCGGAGGAGGCCCTGGATTGCGTCGGCGGCTTGGGAGCAGACATCTCTGGGAGAGATGGAGGATCCGATGATTCGGAGCTTGATGAGTGGTCTGAAGAGAAGGAGGATTGCGAAGTGATAATACATGCTATATCGATGGTTGTCGATGGCGCCAGAGCGAGCACCGGGTAGTGATTAGAGATGATCATATGACGTGAAGAAAGAAAGGAGTGGGGAGATGGATCATAAGAGAGTTAAAAACTCACTGCGCGAAGAGAACGGCCGGGGTAAAGTTGTGACCCAGCCGCAAAACCTCAGGGATCTTGTCGTACCAGTTCAGGTACTGGGTGTAGATGTTGAGCAGGTCGCGGCTGGTGAGCGGCCGGCCGGGCGAGTGGAGGATGTAGAGCGACTGGTGGACGAGCTCGCTCAGCTCGCAGAAGCACTTGTAGACGGAGCGGACGTTGGATGGCTGCTCACACGATCGCTGCAGCGGAAGTCCTACATCATGATGGAAGTTGCCGTCGGGCGGTGGTTGTACACTTCTGTGAGCGAGCGCCCCGGAGGAGGTGGTCGTGGTGTTTTCGGAGGACAGTTTGCACATCATCAAGTCGTCGCCGCCACCGCCGCCGCCACCGCCGCTGAGGACGGGGACGGCGATGGAGGAGGAGGCATTAGATTGCAGTATGTACTTGGCGAACTCACCATCATCGGTATACGGGATCCAGAGGGATGCCTCGACATCATCGATCACGCCCGGCTTCGGCGGGAGGTGGGGGAAGCAGGAAGACTGCGGGAGAGAGCCCGTTGCCAAGGACCAGGCACTGTCAAGGTCAAGGATTCAAGGATGGGTGGTGGTGAGTTAGTTAGCTGTCCGCTTACTGGAGTGCCAGCAAGGTAGAAAAGGGAGAGAAATGGAAGAGACTCAACTGGTCCAAAGCAAAGGCTCCCCAAAAAGTCGCAGCCTGCACGGCGATCTCATCCTCATCGCCACGATCGTCATGGATGCGATGCAGCCCCATCTCGATGGCCAGCCGGATGCTCTGTCCGGCGAAGAACCAGCTCTCCGAGTCGCGGCCGCAGCTCGCCTCCCGGATGGACATTATCCCCAGGGCCTGTATGGTGGTCAGAGTGTGGTGGTTGTCCTCCAGGTAGAACAGCCGCTGGCTCTCCTTGAAGAAGTGGTCGCCCGAGCTGTAGGGGTCGTCCGGGTTGGCGCGCGTGCTCGGCTGGCTCGAGAAGCGGCAGCCCAGCGCCAGGAGCGCGTTGACCAGGATGGGCGAGCAGTAGCGCTGCCGCCCGTCCTTGAAGTCCTTGAGGAAGTGCTCCTTGCTGAGCGAGGCGAAGGTCGGGTACTCCCAGCAGAAGTACAGAGCCAGCAGGTGCTGCACGAGACACGAGTCTGATGTGATGTCGGTCCACGTCTCGGCTGGGATCTTCATTTCAGGCAGCTCCGGTGCCAGCACCTTTTCGAGTCCCCGGTAGCGTGTCGCTGGCGAGGTCGATTGTGGTGATGATGTCTGCTGATGTCGCGGATGCGCCTGTGCCTGCTGATGCTGCTGTTGCGTAGGCTGTTGCGTAGGCTGTGTTTGTGGCGGGACTTCGATGATGGTCTCTATCCATGTGTTGACTCGGCCCCTGTTTCGATCGCCACCCGTCCAACTCATGGCATCCGCGTGCGATTCGCTTTGTGCTGACGTGGGTTGGCTATGGGCCGAGAAGGGCCCTCCTCCCCAGGGACTGTTGGCGTCTCCCCTGTGCGGGTCTCTGTGGTCTCTGTGGTGACTATCCAAGTGCTGATGTTCCCTGTCGTGCTGGCTCACCTCCTGCCTGAGGCCGGAGGGGGGATGGGGGTGAGCATGGCCTGACGATACGGGACCGGGACTCGAGGTGTCCAGACCCAGCACACCAACTCCCCTCGCACCCGGATTCGCACCCGGATATGGAGGAGTGCCCCCGTGTCCGCCGGCGAAGCTTGCCAACTGCTGTGATCGACCGAACGCCGGCGGCACGGCCCCTCCTCCAGACGGCAGCGTCCCTCCCAGCCATTCCGAGATGGCCTCCACGCTTTGGCCCGACCGGAGCCGCCGCAGAACCTCCTCCCATTGCCCGGGTTGTACGAGCGCCGCCAAGACGCTTTCGCTCGAGCGCTGCTGCCGGCGCAGCTGGTCGATCTCGGCTCGGAGGTTCTCTTTCGACTGGCGCACGGGGACTTCGTAGATGCACTCGACATCCCTCTGCGACTTGCAGCGTCCGCAAGGTTTTTGGCCGTCGCACTGTCGCGTAGGTTGTTATATGTTTCGGTTAGCGGGTGCACGAGGGCGGCGAGCACAGAGAGAACGGGGAGGACTTGTGCTTCTGGAGCTTGGCTTGGGATTAGGGGAGGAAGGGAGGAGTGGAAGCTGGGGAGCCTCCAGGATGGCGGAGGAAGTAGAAGACAACGAAAAGTACCTTCGCACGCTTTTTGCGACACTCGGTGCAAGCATTGGCGGTGACGATGCCGGGCCCGCGCTTTCGCTTAGAATGGGCACCCGCAGCTCCAGATCCGGATGCTGGGCTCGGCGCCGGGTGTTTTCCGGCCCCGGCTCCGACTGGGGTTCCGGATCCGGGTCCGGCGGATGGAGCGTTCGAGTCGGTCGAGGCGTTGCGGCTCGGGCTGGTAGCTTTGGAGTCTTCGTCCCCGCCCCCGAGGTCCACGTCCATTTCCACGTCCATCTCGACCATCTCGTTCTCCCCACCCGCCCGCATTCGCCCGTCTTGGTCGCGCCCGCGCCTGGAGCGTGCCTTGTGTCTGGACAGCCGCGCGGGGGCTTGCTTCTGTCGCCGTCAACTCGTTTTGAAACAGAGGACCGAGGGCCTGGTCCTGGCCTGGCCCTGTTGAGATTGGGCAAAGACAGATCACCCTATAACAAAATGAAAATGGGCATTAACAGAATAGAGTTGGTGCGGCTGCATGAACCATATGTTGCTTGTTTGTGCCAGTACACGACGTCGATCTTTGCTCCCTTATTTGCTTCTTCTGGATGATTTTGGGTGTTCTGTATGCCGGAGCTTGCTTGCTTCCCCAGCTTGTCTTGCCTGTCTGGGGGTGGCACAGGCGGCGCGAAAGGTTATCGGGCTCCCGTCAATGCGGAATGCGGGGCAGGCCGGCAGCTGTTCCCTTGTTTCCCTTGGTTCCTCCTCTTGAAATTCCAGTCACATCGCGCCGTCTCCAGGCCCCTTTCTATGTACTTCCCCAGTCGCCAGCAGTTGCGATGGGGATCGGGAGATTGGGGGGTCCCTAGCGTTTCGGCGCGGGAGAGTGGGGGACTAGGCGGAAGTTGAAGTTCAGCTCCGACGGGTAGAAACAAGTCCTGACTCGACGGGAGTCTCCATCTCCCGACCCAAATAAGGCAGATCAACGGCAGAACTGCGCGGAAAAGTAAGATCTATCCAGTCTAGATAAAGGTATCGAGAGAGTAGAAGAAACAGAGTTTGGTGAAAAGTTATTCTGGTACGTTGTGCAAAAGGTAGGTGTGGAGAAAGAAGGATGTGGACATAGCGCGGTCGCGAGCGGCTCAACAGCCTTCGAATCCGTCTTCGAATCCTTTCCCCAGAGCTCTCCACTGCCAGTTCCCAACGTCCTAGCAACATGAAGCTTCTATCTCTCGAGGACATCACTTTTGTACCCCGCCAGGGGCCAGGACAGGCCAGATCAAAGGGACCTGGACCCGAAAAAGAACATTATCAAATGCATTGATTGTCTTATGGTTCATTATCCGATCTCACGGAACGATGCGATCGACATGGTCTCGTTGGTGAGAAAGATCAGTCGCTCAGATTGAACTTCGACTTTCGAGGCTTCGAGATTCTGTGCGCTCGTCTCCAACTTGGGTTCCCCAGTCCCAGTGCAGTGGTCAAGGTTCTCCCTGGCCCACGCCAGGGCCTGGACTACCCCCAAGCTTCCAGTTCCTTCTGGACTGTGCTGCTGCTTTGACGGCCCCTCCCCCAGCCCCCCGGCACTTCCAACTTTTTTTCCTGATTCAAGATGACCTGCATCGTGAGGGGGGAGGGAGAGCAGTGATGAATGCAACATGACAAGCGCTAGTGCATCTCGGGCTGAACCAATCAAAGGGTCGAGAGGAATACCTCTTTCTCCCTGGGAGTGATGGGCCTTTGCGATACTGTTAGCTTCGAGTCTAAATCATCATGAACTCTTAGGCGTCTCACGAAGAACGCGATATGCAAATGCAGGGTCTGACCTTGTCTCATCTGGCAGAGAGACATCAGCTCGGGAGTGAGCGAGTCGGCGAGGGAAGCTGCATGCGAGACTAGCACACCGCCTGTGGATAGCCGATGTGCCGGCTTGACAGTTTACGTTAACTGGTGAAGTGTTCGACTTTTCAAGTATGAATGTATTGAGGGAAACAGCGTCCGGGTGTGACCCTGTATCCGCAGGCGTCCCTATCGTCCTGACAGCGAAATACCCAGCAACTCCATCCATCCTATGCCCCGTGAAGACAAGTAGTAGTAGCTATGAAAGCTAAACTCAAGTAAATGCAACTACACATCACTCTCTCGATCCAAAGTAGGTAGATATAAGAGAGGCGAAGAAGACGAAAAGAAGACAACAAACAAATCCCTCCGAGAGAGCGCCCTCCGAGAGAGCACCCGCTGATCAAACAACAAGTGACGGTGACGCCCCTCAGTAGTACTTAGAAGGACTCCTATGCTTAGTAGGGCTATGCGCTCGATCCCTCTCGCCCTTGCTCGGACTCCGACGACTGGACGGTTCCACCCCCGACGGCGGCGGCGGCATGATGGACTTGAGCTCCGAGCCGATGCCGGTTGGCGAGTCGTCTGTGTCGGTGGCGTCGGCGCCTAGGAATAGGGCTCCGTGACGCAGGTTCTTGGGCGTCACGGGCGCCCAGATGAAGGCCTGTTTGGGGTCGTGCTGGCCCGGCGGCGGGAACAGCTGTGGGTGGCGCGGGGTGGGCGGCATGGCCGGCTGCGAGGGCATCAGTGGTTGGTGCCTCACCTCGGCGTTCATCGACTGGCGGAATTTGTTGAAGCCGAGGTTGTTCGCGAGGAGGAAGACGATTACCAGAGAGAGAATGAAACCCTGTTGTTGTCATCAGACAATAACTGTTAGCAGATGTCACTTCTTCTTAACTGTATCTTGAACTTGATCAAACTTACCCATGCCTTGAAGCTCAGCACGTTGAAGAACTCGTTGATGGTGATGGCCATCTGCTTGGACGAGATGGCGAGGCTCTTGATCTTATTGGGATCCTGGTTCATGCAGGCCTCCCACTCGTCACAGACGACGGCCAGGGCGGGCAGGCGCTCCGACCGGGGGGCGCACCGGTTCTTCGTGTACTCGTGTGTGCACAACTCCATCTCGGCCAGCAGCTTAGAGCGGGCCTCAGCGGCGGCAAACCTGAAATCGGACATGACCATGGAGCCCAGCGCGACGAACACCATGGCGCCGAGGCCGGCGAAGAAGAGGTTGATGCCGAACTGGATCCACCACGACAGGATGACGGGCGCGTTCGGGTGGTCGTGGATCGCGGTCAGGAAGCTGCTGAACCATCCCTGCTGCTGTCCGCTGCGTCTCCGCCTCCTGCCACTGCCGCTTCCACGGCGACCGTCAGATGAGGACCTGTCGTCCTCCTCCCAGTCGCTGTCCGACTCGTCCGAGTAGTGGTTCAAGCCCCGAGAGCGCACGCTGCCGACATCCCTGTCGCCAAACTGCCGCCTGCGCTTCCTGATCTTGTCCCGCTGTCGGAAGTCCACTCTCGCTCGGGGTAGCTCGCCGCGGCCCGAGGTGTGGTTGGTAGAGCTGCTTTTGGCGCCACCCAACGCCAGCGACGCGAAGATGTTCTTCTTGGCCGCCATGGCGGGGGTTATAGTCGCATTGTCCAGGTCGTCGTTGCGGTTGGTGTGGTCGGCCTCGGGAGTGTCGAGCGGCACCATCTCTGACGTGTCCGTCGCTGCTGGGCTTGACTCCGCCGGAGAAAACTCGGTCGCGAGCTCTTCGACACGGCGCTGTGGGGTCGTGAAGGCCGTGTTGCGAAATGGCGGCGCGATTGGCCGCTGGCTCTGGAATTTGGGATTGAAGAACGACGACTGCGGAGGTTGTTGTGGCTTGAACGGCGAGTCTAGCCTCGATTCCGAACGGGGTTGTGCGAACGAGTTTGACCCGAACCCGGGGTATTTTGACGGAGAGCTTGCGAAGGAAGCTGTGGTCGGCGGGGGAACGAAGGGAAAATTTGTTAGCAGATTGTGGGAGAAAGAGGTCAAATCTAGAGGGGAAGGGGGGGAAGGAACTCACAAATCTTAGACTGTTGCGACGCCTGCACGAATGGACTGGTGATGTCGACAGGACCCTGGTTATTGTACTGCCAGTCCATATGGCCCTCGTAGCTCCGTGAATCGCCCATGATGCCCGAAAAAAAAAAGTAGAAAGATGCAATTCCTAATCATCTAGCATTTGGGAATGCGAAGCTCGAAGCAAGGTAAACACCGCGCACGGTGCGATATTTCGTTGTAAAAGGCAGTGAATTTGGACAACAGTGATGTCGTTTGATAAAACTGGTCTTCGGTCGTCGGTGGCAACAATGGCAAAGTAAACAAATGGCCCGGCATTTCTGCCTCAGGCATGGAGCTTTCCGATTGAATGTGGGGCTTTTGCTCATCACTTGTGGAGCTTCGACAGGCGCGCCAAGACGCAGTCCAAAAGGAGCCCATCTTTTTTACACCGAGAGAGCCTTGAATTCGATGCTTAAGTTCGCTCTGTCCGAAAGAGATCCGATCTTCCATCAGGACCGACACTGAACGATTGTCTGGTATTTCCCTCCAACCGCTGCATCTATCGCTTTAGCCAATCACAGCTTTCCTTAAGTTTCGTTTGGCAGCCTCCGCCCGTCGTTTGCCCTCCTCCTCAGGCCCCGTCCCGTCCATCCGCCGCCGATTCCGCCCTCGTTCCATAATCGCTGCCTTCCTCCAGAATGTCCGACTCCTCGCAAAACGGCGACTCTCCGGCGCCCGCCCGTGACGAGGAGGAGACCACCCCCCGCCAGCAAAGCGAAGAGAACGACGACTTACCCGCGGCCGCCGCTCCCCGCTCTGATGATGGAGGCGATGACGACTCCGACGTCCTGTCCGACATCGACGAGGGCGTATTCGAGGAGGAATATAACCCAGACACCGCGCGAGTCGAGGAGCGCGACTACGAGGACATCGCCAAGAGCCTGAAGGCGTCGAAGCGGAAGCGACCGGACGGCGAGGCCGCGGCCAGGAAACCCAGGGAAGGCCGCCGAGAGAAGAAGCGCCGCACCGACCCGGCGGGCGGCAACGAAGACGGCGACAGCTCTGGCATCGACGGCGACAGCGGTGCCGGCGGCCGGCGCTCCCGCAGACCGATTGGAGGCGACGGCGGCAAGCGTGCTCTCAAGGCCAAGACCCCCGAAGCCGAGATAGACGAGACCACTCTAGACCCGAAGGAGCGACGACGTCTCGCGCTGAAGCGGGCGATGGACGCGGCGGCCAAGAACCCGGGCAAGCGGCGGCGCAAGAAGGACGAGGTCGACCTCGAGGAGCAGGAAGACGAGGAGATCGCCGAGCTGAAGATCAGCATGGAGAACGCCTGCATCGCCGACAACAAGGCGCGCGAGGACGGCAAGCCGGCCGTGGAGAAGCTCAAGCTGCTGCCGCAGGTGGTGGCGCTGCTGAACCGCAACTCGATCCAGCACGCCGTGCTCGACCCCGAGACCAACTTCCTCCAGTCGGTCCGCTTCTTCCTCGAGCCGCTCAACGACGGCTCGCTCCCGGCCTACAACATCCAGCGCGAGATCTTCAGCGCCCTCCTGCGCCTGCCCATCGAGAAGGAGGCCCTGCTTAGTAGCGGCATCGGCAAGGTGGTGTTGTTCTACACCAAGAGCACCCGGCCGGAGCCTGGTGTCAAGCGCATGGCCGAGCGGTTGATAGGCGAGTGGAGTCGCCCCATCCTCAAGCGCACCGACGACTTCAGGAAGCGTCACATCGAGACTCGCGATTTCGACTACTTGTATGTCTACATCATCACCATCACCGGTGCTACTTCTCAATCCCTCTCTCCCTTCCTCCCTCAACCTCCCCCAGCATCATCCTCTGCCGTCCTGCTAACCATGTCCCCCAACTCAACAGCGCCGCGAAACAAGCCCAAGAGGCCGCCATGTACACCGGCTCGCAGACCGAGCTCGCCCCGGCCCGCCCTGCCGGCGCATCCATGTTCGAGGCCGACATCCAGAAGAAGCTGGCGCCCAAGCTGCCCTCAAACCGCGCCCGGGCCCCGGGTCTGCCGCAGACCTACACTATCGCGCCCAACAGCACCTTCGACGCGAATGCCCGCGGTGTCGACCACCGTCCGCTCGGCGCGGGAGGCATGGAGGCCTTCCGGAAGATGACACAGAAGGCAAAGGGCAAGCGGTAATTAAAGTTCGTAAAGTTCGTGTCATTGTTCGGGTTACATGAGTTAAGGTGGCTTTTTATGGTTTTGGGTTTCATCTTCGAGTTATGAGGTTGCGGATGCGCATAGAAGTCAACCTAAGTTTAAAGAGCAACAGCGTTCTAGAGCGAAGCGAAGATAAGTTAGAGACCACAGAATGGAAACGAAGAGCAGCTATTCTAGCTATCAGCATCTAGGTAGACTGCAGTTTATTTGCCTTCGAACTCCTTTCCTCCCTAGCTCGTCTTCTCGCTGTGTTCTCTCCCTCTATTCTCAGCCTCTCTCTCGTCGCTGCTGATCATACCGTGTTCTCCCACGTTCCCGTTCGTGTTTCCATTTTCCCATCTCATCCATGATCTATATACCCATATATCACTAATTGGTCCAGTTTCCTCCCGCATGCAAGAGTCCACATGGAGAAGCGAAAAGCAAGCAGTTCAAAAGAGGGGTGGGGGATGGGGTATGCTGTACTTGAACCATTGAACATCAGGTCATATATCGTCGTGTGTAGGTATGTAAGCACTGCTGCTGCTCGGTGCTCGGCAATGTGCACCTCTGTCTGCGTTTCTGTCTGTCTATCTTTTTCACGTCTCTCCGAAAAGAAAAGGAGACGCAAATGTCGAGCCGAGATTCCAGTTCTTTGGTGGCCGGTTCGTAGCCAGCCGCATGTATAGATGAGAGAAGGAATACCACTCTGCCCTCTCTCTCTCCTTCTTCCCCGTCTTCCCCATCCCCTCAGAATTAGAAACCAAAAACAACACCGGAAAAGCAGTCTGAACGATGAAGCAAACCCAAAAAAGGAAACGTATCAGGACGGCTGTATTCTGTCTCTTTTCGTTCTCCCATCTCCAGACACGAAGAATAAAGAAAGAAGGCCCTTCGTCGTCGTCACTACCCCATCATATCATCCCATTCCCTTCTGCTTCCCTTCCTCCTCTATTCGCCCAACCCAATCCAGTCCAAACCACCCACTCCGTCCTGAGCGAACGAAAAATCCCATCCTCTTCTTTGCCAGAATTCTTGGTCTTTAGCTCGTTCGTCAGCGAACCCTATCCTCGAAGCCATCGTCTACCAAGACAACCGACCCTAGCAAGCCAGCCAAATACTCAAAAGGACAAAGCGCGCCGCCATAGCAGCAGCCCAGTCAGCCAAGCCAAGAGGAGGAGTTGGACGACGAACAAGTATCAGAGCCAAGCGCAGAGACTGACTGACTGTCGTTCTTGTCCTCCGCCTCAGCTTGCCCTCCCTGCCTCCCTCCCTCAACTCACAAGAATAGGGGGAAGGCGTGGGAGGGACGATGCTGACAGGGAGAGAGAATGACGCGGCGACATGACATGATCCCGTGGGAAGAGTATTAAAAAGCAGCGGAGAGACGATAAAGCCATGAAGCGTGAAGAAACGAAAACTAACTAGGTAAGTAACAACGGCGGCTTTAAGCAGGGGCATGATATTATAAGACAACAGAAAAGAAAGAAAGCGAGCGTCTTTTTTTAACTTTTTAGATTTATGACAGAAGAGAAACTGATGGCAACGGGCGGAAGCGAGGCCAGAGCCAGCCAGGGAGAGAGAAGACGTGAGTGACAATGAAGTGAGTGAGTGACATTAATGAATCATCGGCCGGACGGGGTGCGCGACGAGACGGACGATGAGGAGGAGGACGACGACGATGGCGAGTACTTCCAGTCTCTCTCTGCTGCTTTATGTTGGTTTCCTTCCTTTCCTTTACATCCCATCCATCCATCCGTCTTCCTTGGGTGACTGGACCCGGTCCCCCCTTCGTTATTCGCTCGACGACGGCGACGAACGAGCGAACAAAATCGCATCGACCGACCGACCAACCGACGAGGGATCGACCGCCCAAAGCACCGAACCGAACCGCCGTTGCCACCACCCAATGCTCGAGCTGCCCTGTCCAGCAGCCAGACCCGACCAGTCGTCGTCGCTTGCATCTCGATTCTACCGCTTCCTGACCTCGCTCGCCCACCCATCGATCCCCTCCCCACGACTGCCGACCTCCAATCCCTGAATCCTGACCCCCTTCATCCCCGGCGTGTCGTCCAGCCAGCCATGTCCCGCCATCCCACCAGCGTTCGCCCTCTTCTCGGGCACCAGCTCTAGCATAGGCGTCAGGAAGTCGGCGATGCGCTCGGCCTCGTCCTGCTTGAAGTGGTACTTTTCCCTCAGCACGTCGGGCAGAGCCCAGTGGCGAAGTCGGTGGATGTTCCGGAGCTCCCCCTTGCGGTTGAAGATCTCTTGGGACCACTTGCCCGAGAGGCAGAGGGACTTGGGGAAGGGTCCCATCAGCTCGATGATCTGCGCTATGTGGTCGTCGTCTTTGCCGTACTTGGTTCCGGATTGCGGGTCGAAGAGGTAGTCGCCTGTGATGAGCTCGAATGTCTGTTAAGGTAGGAAGGGTGGCACGGTTGTCAGCGGCTGGCGAGGTTGGCTAGGCCGGGTAGGTTGGCTCGCGAGAGATGGAGAGGGGAAAGAGGAAAAACGCACCATGGCAGCCATACTCCAAACGTCTGTGCTAGCACCCCATTTCGCGCCGAGGATGACCTCGGGGGAACGGTACTGCCTCGTCTGGATGTCGTTGGTGAAGTGGTGATTGACCCAGCAGGCATTACCCAGATCGGCGATCTTGACACTGATGATATCGTATACGTGGCTGCTGTTACTGCTGTTGTCGTCCGCCTGCTTGCGCTTCTCCCCGGTCTTATCGAGCGAGATACCAGAAACTTCCCTGGAGAGGAATTCGCTAACGTAGCGCAAGAATCAGTGCTTCGCCCTTGGGCCGTGTTCCATCCATCCATCCATCCGTCCGTCCATCCATAGACGGACTATGTTCCGCGGGGTTTGGTTGCTGGGCATGTAGGTTTCGGGCTACTCACGCTGTTTTCTCCCTCTTCTGCCTATCGTCGCCATCGCCTCGGGGTGAAGATTCGCCTTTCCTAGAGCCTTTCGGTTGCAGATATGTTAGTCAATTTTCCTTGTTGCCAATGACGCCGCCATTGCCATCTGTTATTGTTTCACAACGCAAATGATAGACGACTCATGCCGCCCCACGACAACAAGGCAGAAATGGCGTGATCAAGAATCAAGAACAAGGCGCAGTTGCGCTGGCGACCCCAACATCAAAATCAACCCAACCTAGCCCAGCCCACTTCCCCCATTGACGGAGGGGCAGGCATCAATCGAGATGGCCAGGTTGAAGTTGATCGACGATGCCTCGAGATGCACGCGGAGAGTCGCACAACACGGATAGGTAAGGGAGGCAAACAAACTGAAGGGAAAAAAATATGTACGTTGGGACGGATTGACGTATGGAGATTCGTGTGACTCACTGTCGTGCAACATCTGTCCAAGACTCGAGTGTGAATTTGGTGTCGGGAAGAGGTTCGCGTGGTTGAACGTCGCGTTCAGGGGCGACGGCAGCGGCTGGCTGCCTGTGATAAGGGTCCTCCGACGCCTCCGACCGCTGCGGCTGTTCTCCTTTTCGCCGCCACCCGTCTCGGCGGTCTTGACGACGCGCTTGACGATCTGCTCGACGTCGCCGATCTCGATCAGGACGTTCTCGGGCTTCAGGTCGGTGTGGATGATGCCGCACTCGCGGTGCAGGTAGTCGAGACCCAGCAGGACCTGCTTAGTGATCTGCTTGACGAGCGGCATCGGTATGCCCCGGTGGTTCCACCTCTTGATCAGGCCCAAAAGGTTCTCGCCAAGCACCTCGAACACCATGCAGATGTGCGTGCCGTTCGGGCCTTTGTGTTCGAACGAGTCGAGGAGGGAGACAACGTGCTTGCGGCCGGGGTGGTTGGGCCTGGCCTCGACGATCTTATTGAGCAGCTTGATCTCGTCGAGCGCGGTCTCGGTGTAGTGCGCGGCCGATCGCACGACTTTCAGGGCCACATGCTTGCCCGACGGGTTGTCTCGCGAGAGCCACACGGTCGAGAAGTGGCCCCAGCCCAGTTTGCGCACCACCGTGTATTTGCCGTCCTTAAACTTCTCGCCAATCTGCACCGGGTGATAGCCGCCCTTGCAGTAGTCTTCCGAGTCCTCCTCGTCCGCTGTGTTGTCGGCGCCGTCCTCGTGGCCGGAGGACGATGTGGGCGAGTGGCCCATTGTGAGGTGTTGCCTAAGAAAGTGCGTCGTCGTGGCGGTTCTATCGTTAGCGCGCTATTCGAGCCCTGCTGGTCGCGACAGAGCTGCTGCTGCTGCTGCCGCCGCCGCAAGAAACGAGATCGAGCGATAGAAAAGAAGATTGACAATGGTTCGCGAAAGGCAGGAGGCGCGCAGGAGCGCCCGACGTGGAGGGGAAACGAAGTGCGAATGGTAAGAGAACGTGAGTGGAGGAGGGAGGGGCAAAAATGCGGGTTGGTAAAAACAACCGATTGAGATGGAATTTGTGATCACACCGTCGCGGATGCAGATGGACTTCTTCGATACTAAGGGCAGTCGGGCAGGACAGAAAGGTACATCAAGATCATAGATGAAGCGGCAGAAGACGGGGAGGTGGGTATGGAGAGGCAGGTAGATGCTTGTGTGCAGGTGGGCTGTGCTGGTGGTGGTGTGCTGATACCGGTTCTCTCTTCGGTGCAGGCAGGGTGCGGGCAGGTGCGGGTGCGGTGTGCTGGTGGGTTCAGTTGTTGGTGGGTGGACTCGACTGGACTCAATGGTGGTGGTTGGCGCCTGAAGGTCAGGAGTCCGTATCCTGTCGTGCGCGTTGCTTGTGACAAGTGATGGGCGTTTGTAGCAGAATTTCGCCGCCGAAAATTGACGCCTCGGGGAGAATTGCGAAAGCCGACGAAGTAAATCGGCCCCAACCAGCAGCAACGGCGAGGAGGAATGATAGCACCCAGCAACAGCAGCAAAGCACTCGCTGACACACCGAAAAATTGCGATCTCAGGAGGGAAAGGAACGGGTGGCGGTGATGTTGGGGCTGGGCTGGGGTTAGGACACAAGGAAAGCGGCCAGCAGCAGCAAAGCAAAGATCATCATCGAAACCAGACCACCACCACAACCAGCAGCAAAGCAGCAGCAGCGGCTTGAGGAGGACGACAGGCTGCCCCAATTGGGGCGACACCGCCGCCGCCGCCTCCCGCCGCCCGCTGCCCGCTGCCCGCCGTTAGTTAGGTGGAACAGAGGGTGGGTGGAAAAAACCTTGTTTTCAACATTGTGTCCTTCTTGTTATCTCCATTGCGCAATGAAGGTAGGAATGTTCCGAACATCAGGATCGAAGAATTCGAAGAGTAGTGGAAGAAGGGAGGAAAGGGGGAAGGAGGGGGAAAAAGGAAGTGAAAAAAATCAAAGAAAGAGTGATGTCCTTCGCTCGCTCAGCTGCAATAAAAAATCCAAGTATTAAAAGTGTTCAGGAAGCGCGACGATTTGTTGGCCAGCAATGGCGGCG
>PYST01000417.1:337-30744 GCA_003049485.1 Ophioceras dolichostomum | reverse complement strand
GGACAAGTCCCTCTTTAGTAGTCTCGTTCCAAAACTAGAGCTGGCTTCCTCCCGTTCCTCACGTTATCAGGCTATCGATCTTGACAAAACACATTATAATACAATACATTGTAGGCCCTGCGGAGCGCCACGTATCCCTCAGCTGCGGCGTTGGGCTGGGCTGGTGCTGCCCCAATATGTATGGATTTTATTATCCATCGTCCGCATCAGGTTAGACAACGTACGGATACGTGGGCCCGTCCGGCGCAATTCCAGGCCGCCCCATCGAAGGGACGTGTTGCTATGACGAACGAACGGGCCGCTCCCCGTGCCGGCCGATAAGCAGAAAGGTAAAGTGATGACTGTCCGCCCGTGTGATGCAATCAGGGTGGGAGGATGCTATCCAAAAAGTACGATTAGGAGTCGGGATGTAGGCGAGGGATAGGGGAGCTGGCTGCAACATAAACGCTTCCAATCCCCTGCAAAAAGCAAGAAATTGGGCCCATGGCAAAAATCAGGGGACTTTGCGACCGTCGGCATGGGGCTCACGGTGTGGGGGCTGAAAATAAGATGAGGGCGGGGGCATCACGACTGGATAACTCTGGTCTTGGAAATGCAACCACCAGAACGACGTGACCCGGGCAATGCAGGGGCTTCACACCAAATTCATGAATATTTCATTTGCTAGTGGGCTGGTCTCAGCACTCTGGGACTGGAAAAACTGCAGAGCGCTTGTGCCATGCCACAGTTGAGCTTGGCGGCTCTGAGAAACTCACACAGCTTCATCAAATTGCAGCTCCAACTAATCACTGCCAGTGAGGAGCACGTGAGCTCCACGTGATCTGCTGTGATCTTCACTGTCGTCTCAGCTCGAATAGGAGCATCCAAAGACAGAGATCCAGTTCGGTTAATGATATCGCCCTTCAATTCAGTGCAGCCCACGAGTAAATACTTTGGCCAATACGGTTAACCCAAAGCTGCGAACGGACGTGATGCCTCCTCGGACTGATGGTGCACATCAGCCTGTCCAGTGAGAACGGGCTAACGTGGTCTACAGCTCGAATGGGGTCCAAGATACGACGGAGGACCGGCACGTCCCGCGCTCGCTTGCCAACTGGCATCGCAACACATGGCAAATCATGATCTCGGACTCGGAAAAGTCACGGTCGCGGACTACTCGACCGTCATTCCCTAGCGGCTCGCTTTCACCGCGGCGGTGGTTTGTCAACTCCAACTTCCCCACTCCAAGTCCGAAGCCGTGTCCGCCGTATCCGGGGCTAAGCATCCTTCGAAGCATTAGTCCGTAACAGCTCTCATTAACGTCGGACTACATATGCAGAAAGCCGGAGGTATAGTATTTAAAGGAGCAAGCATATTACTCACGCACGCTTTCTCGGGAAAAATATGACCATTATCTTTTTGCTCTCCCTGTTCTCTTCCAGTGTTACATTTTTCATCTCGTGAATTCTGTACAACTGTCACCTGTTAGCGATTGATGATTGAGAATGGCCGCACCAGGAGGCAAGTTCTTCATCGAGGCGCGACTACAGGACGGGAAGCCCGCAGCGCACCACGGGAGCTTCAAGGCGCTGTGGGAGACGAAGTGGAAGCCGTTTGTAAGGACTCCATGCCTGATAACAATTAAAAGATTATGGTGGACGTGCTTCTTCTGGAGAGCTTGTGGCTAACGATGCATTCTTCTCATACAGTGCGACAAGGGTCTCTACCCCTTCATGTTCGGCGCGACGAAGGACTTCCAGCCTGTAGTTGATGATATCATCAAGGTATGTACTACTCCAGTCGAAACCTGATCGTGTACGGCCGCGACCAACCGATGCGTACTAATCCGACGCCGATTTACTTCTGTCCCTACAGAAAGATCTGAAGGAGCCCTACGACTGGAACGAATACGCGCAGTGCTTCTTCCCAAAGGCCAAGGAGCTAGTGGCCGCCGCTGAGAAAGCTGAAAAGGGCGGCGAGCGCGCGAAAGCGTCGGAGCTGTATCTGTAAGTCAGCGGTATTATTGTGGGACGATTTAACTCTGTGTGCATAAGAGAATGTGAATGAAAGATGGATGCTAACGCACAGTGATGAAGACGGGCATCTGCTGTATACCGCATTAGCCGCTTTCCGGCACCAAGATTGGAGCAGCAGCGATTAGCCTGGAAGTTAGGCAAGGACGCAGCGAGAAAAGGCCTTGGGTAGGTCCCCACCTGTCACTTTGCGTCCGACCCTCGTCGTCACTCCGGTCCATCTTACCATTCAGGGGTAATGTTCTGATGATCACCGAACAGACTCCACCAGTTCCCGATGGTCCAAGTAGACATCCCGCACACCACACACGCCGCCCCCGGCGACGGCCACGTCCTCCCCGGGTTCTACCACCGGCCCTCGCACGCCTCCGCATCCCGCCCCGTCCCGCTTCTCATCATCTTCAGTGGACTCGACGGCTGCCGCACCGAGCTGGCGGTGTGGAAGGAGGGCTGGCGCCAGGTCGGCGTCGCGACGCTGGTTGTCGAGATTCCCGGCACGGGAGACAACCCCGGCGCGGCGAAGGATCCCAGGAGCCCCGACCGGGTGTGGAGCAGCATGTTCGACTGGATCGCCGCGCGGGAGGAGATCGACCAGACGAAGGTGGCGAACTGGGGGTTTAGTACCGGTGGCTACTACAGCATCCGCATGGCGCATACGCACAAGGAGAAGCTGAGGGGGGTTGTCGCGCACGGTGGGGGATGTCATTCCATGTTCGATCCGAAGTGGTTGGGCGAGGCGGATCGGCTGGAATACCCGTTTGAGTAAGCCTACGACTCCACTCTCCCTTTTCCGGCTCGACGAGACGATGCATTGCTGACACGTGGACTGCGGCGACGGATGGACAGCCTGGCACAGACGTTGTGCTTCAAGTTCGGATATGGCAACAACTTCGAGCGCTTCAAGGCCGAGGCGAGCGACCGGTTCTCGCTGCTCAAGGATGGGACGCTTGACAAGCCCTGCGCGAAGCTGCTTCTAGTCAACGGAACCGAAGATGAAATCTTCCCCATCGACGACTACTACCTATGTCTCCAGCACGGAGATCCCAAGGAAGCTCGGTAAGTTGCGTTGCGTCTTTTGCCTTTTGCCCGCCCTTCTCCAGAAGCATGGCGTCTGCTAACATTGTTCGTAATAGTTTCGTGGCCGGAATGACGCATATGGGAGAGCCGATGTCGTTTGGGATCATCCTAAACTGGCTCTTCAAGGTGTTCGAAGTTGATGGGAATGTGGAGCGATTCATGTCGACTATCCCCTTCCAGCCGAAGTTCTGAGGGCTGAATCGGGATAGATACCTACAAAGGGACAGACAGATAGATTGACTTACTGGTAACAAACTGCCAGTGTCGATCCCCAAACACGTTCCGACGCGACGCGATGGGGGTGGTAATGCAAACCGCAGATAGAATGCAAGGAGCTAACATGCTTATTTTATACTACGACCTCACCCCAGCATCTCGTCCAGGAACTCCCTCGATTTCTTGTACTCCTCCCTCACAACCGCCATCCTCCCCTCCCCCCTCGGCCTGAAATCCACCTTGAACGGCCTCGGCACCAGAGCCAGCGCGCTGATGAACCCGCCCTCCGGACTGTCGTCGTACACCTCCCCGGCCACCTGCTCCAGATCGAACGCCCACAGCATCCGCGCCATCGTCAGCGTCGCGCCGGTTCTCGCGAACTCCTCGCCGATGCAGATGCGGCGGCCCGCGCCGAAGGCGTATGTTGCGCGTCGGCCCTCGAATTGTGATAATGATGATGATGATTCGGTGGAAGCGGGGTCGAGGCCAAGGGGGTGGGCGAGGAAGCGGTCTGGGTCGAAGATCTCGGGCCGCGAGTAGTCGGAGGTGCGGTGGTGGATCGCCCACGTGTTAGCGATCACGGTGGTGCCGGCGGGGATGCGGTAGCCAAGGAAAGTGTCGTCGGCTGTGGAGACGTGCGGCACGCCCGAGGGAAGGATGCAGTAGTGTCGGAGGACCTAGAGAGAGTGAGAGGGGTCTGTGAGCTTTAAAAACGAGGTGTGGCAAGTACCATGGAGCGGCATGGACCGACAGCTACGAAGGGGGAGGAGCCGTGGGTATGTGGTTACCTCGAAGAAGCACGCTTTGAGGTACGGAAGCTTAGGGAGATCACCCCCCTCTGGAATCCTCTCGCCACAGACTTCATCAATCTCAGCCTTCACGCGCCTCTGTGCCTCCTGATGCACCACCATAGCCAGCATGAACGTCAGCAGCGTTGCCTTGGTGGTGTCGACCGTGGCCTCCACCAGCCCGCCGCCGAGGATGGCGAGCTGGCTCTCCGTCATGCGCGATACATTGCCCCTCTTCTCTGACTCCCCTTCGCGGATGGCCTTGGCCAGAACACTATCGTACTTGGCATTGCCCTCATTCATCACCTCCCTCGTAGCTTTGAGCAGGGCGGAGTAGTTGGAGTAGACGTTCTCGCGGATCAGTCGCGCCCGCTTGTTAAGTCCCGACACGAACTCAGGCACGTACCGCAGGACCGGGAAGATATCCACGGGCGGTGACCTCCCAGGTACGAGGAGGTACTACCACTGTTCCTGCGCTTCGAAGAACCGCTCCTTGAACCCTTCTTCCTTGTCTTCCAGTCTGATCCCGCCGATGAGCGCATCAGCGGCACCGACAGCGCCCAGTGCCTGACGTGATCCGAGAAGAACCGCGACGGGTCGGTCAGGATCTTGTGGTTCAGCTCTGCCGACGCGGCGGCCATGAACCGCAGGGCGGCCTCGATGCCCGACGGGTTGACGAGGGGCTTGCTCGCGTGGCGCCACCACCTGAGGAAGTCGTCCGGCTGGGCGAACAGGATGTGGACGTCGTCGCTCTTCAGGACCATCTGCGTGGAGAGGAAGGGCTGCTGGCGGGCGGAGTAGATCGCGCCGCGCTTCTCCCACAGCTCGCGCACGTGTAGGGGGTTGTGGAGCACGATGTAGTTTTGAAGGCCTAGTTTGAAGCCCACGACGTCGCCGTAGGTCTTGGAGAGCTCTGCAAACTTGAGGAACGGCTTCTCGACGGGGATCTGGTGGAGGTTGCCTAGGCCTGGGAGGACGGGCGGGCCCGGGGGGAAGTCTTTGGGCCGTAGGGTGGAGAGGCAGAACTTGATGATGCTGATGACCACGTAGACGAGGCCGGCCGCTAGTGTCGCTTGGGCCGCCAGGGGCAGTCTGGAAGCCATCTTCACACTTGCGGGCTACCTAAGCAGTGAAGTCGAAGAAGGAGGGCCGTTGAGGCTTGCAAAGGGGGCCTACGATGTAGACGAGGGCGGAATGACCGCTCTGGATGGGATCATCCACCTCCGCACCCGCTGCATCAAACGTTGAAGAGCAGCGGCTATGGCTTCGGCAGGTTCAGCTTGGCGCTGCCTCCTATATATAAGTTCCCTCGACCTCCCCCTATCACTCCAGCTCAAGTTTCACGGCAGGCGCAGTCGGTCCCTACCGGGAATCGCCAGCCTCAGTCTACCAATGATATCTTGGCAGCTCTCCTTCTCCCATCTAGTTATCGAACATCATTCAATGTCGGATCGGACGCACAGCCACGTCGGTCAGGCGAGCTAGCCGCTTTCTCCTCCTCGATATCAGCCATCAGGACCTCACTACATACACACTGCGTCTGATCTCACGCTCGTTTTCGTCGCATGACATTGGACAAAGATCCTACCAGAAACGGTCCGGCCCTCGTCGGTGGTCCCGGCCTCCCTATTGGTGGCTATTACCCCGCCGCTGACGGATCCTGTCGTGTACGTATCGATGCAAGGCCGGCAACCACGGGGCGACTCCGAGTTCGTTCCCATTTCGTAGATTCCGAATCAGGTCGAGGAATATGTAATGCAGTAACTCTCGCCCGCGGTTCTAGCCAACCGCTGCGTCCGGATCACAACCTTCTCGCCCGCGAGCATTCACACGAAGATCGAATGGGTCCAGGAAGCCCAAAAAGTATACCCTACCTTGCACGGGAGAAAAAAGCGTAGGAAGAGAGGGAAGCGGGGGCGATGGCTCGCTCGCCAGTTCAGACTGTCTCGGACCAGTCAAGTAGTCACTGGTTTCATTGACCGTTACACTGCGTCAGGTACCTACCCGCTCGGTGCATCCCAGTGTCGCAACATTCGAACATGAGTGGCGCCTTCGTGGCCATTTTGTATCATGTCGTATCCACGTCGGTGAGGGGGTTGTCCCTCACTAGCCAATACTAGCAGGCATCGAGAATCCTTGCCATGTTCTTCTATCGGTACTTCACAACGGGATAATAACTCCGTCTGCATGTCTCTACCGTCGTCGCACAGGCTCCTCTCACTCCCGATGTTGGACTGGGCCACCGCTCAAGGGGGCCGCTTAGGTGAGTGGCCGCTCAGGTTGGATCTTGTGCAAAGGGGCCTGCGTCCCCTAGCCATTTAAGGTTGAGGACTTCACACGGCCATGCGAAGGAGTGTTCCTTGCTAAAAGACAGGGAGTGAGTTGCGAGAGACCATTACTGGCGTTGATAATCAAGCAGGAAAGGTACCCTCTGGCGAGAATGGCCCTAGGCAGCGGCGAACCACGAGAACGGCAACGCCTTGTCCTGCCTGTGCTGCTCATTCAGACACTGCCTCTAGGGCAGATATTGCATTTTCCGTCCAGCTGAGTGCTCACGATGTCTCAATGGCAGGCACGACGGGCCTTGCAGACCTAGCTTGCTCGACGCCGCAAACCTATCGAGGGAGGACCATGGCCTTCCCGATCTCTAGTGGCCCCTCTGTTGTTATGGGTTGTCGATGGCGACCCCCGGAGAGATCGTGTTGAATATTGCGGGTCAAGCTCTTTCTGGAACGACTACCTAGTCCGTCTCCTCGTCTGGACCACAGCTGCTGTGAAGCTGGCAAGCTTTTGCGTTGTTGTCATCATTTTTGCTACCGGTCTGGGTACGGACTGGACAATAATAGAGCCGAACTATATAAAAGCATATCGCTGCTAATCTCCGCGATTACTGGCGTATTCTGTTGCCCCCCTGCGCCAAAATTCACCATCTGTGCTTACCAAAGCGAGGAGTGATGGTCTCGAGGAGTTCACATGGAGGCTTGCCGCTGCAACTCTCATCGCGGGACCTAATTACGCACCCGTAAGCCACAAAGCTTGACTGGCACCAGCAAATTCTATTTTGATTGAAGACAGCACATGTGGTATTAAAATTCCGATGGCGGTTTGACTGCCATGTGAGAGATACTGCTTTTAGATATATTGGATAAGCACGAGGTCGGATGGGCAACGAGAGCCCGCAATGCCGAGCGGTAAAGCACGACCAGTGGTGCTCGCGTGTACCTTGGTATTGATAAACTCAAAAGGGGTTCGAGCTCATATACGGTACAGCAAAGCAGAGAGTGATATGTGAACAAGCTCGGATCACTCGGAATAGATTCGAGGATTCGCGATTGATGATGCCATCGCCATTGGTGTTGTTGGATTAGGCTCCGATTCCCCCACAGCCGGCGAAAGGGCAACGCAGGCGGGATTCACCCGGATTAGCGCCGGACGATCCTAATTCATGCGCTCAGAGCAATCAGCACCAAACATCTTTCCTCGGCACACATATTAATTAAACCTTGCCATCCGCGCATTCTGTTAACTGCCGTGGCGATGGCCATCCAGTTTAGGATGCCCGGGCCAATAGGGAGTGGGCACGGGTCGAAACTGCCCCAGAAGGCTCTACATTTCTTACCTTCTTCATCCGGCCCTGATTGCGCCGCCAGAACAAACGCCTTCTCTGTACGGAATTAACAATTCCTCGTGCCCGC
Source organism: Ophioceras dolichostomum (assembly GCA_003049485.1). Classification (NCBI taxonomy): domain Eukaryota; kingdom Fungi; phylum Ascomycota; class Sordariomycetes; order Magnaporthales; family Ophioceraceae; genus Ophioceras; species Ophioceras dolichostomum. The sequence continues at coordinate 22,956 of PYST01000417.1, read as the reverse complement.
TCCTCGTGCCCGCTCCGATGGAGCTTGTTGTATGAGGGCAGTGGTGGGAGCCTTTTTTCTTTGTCCATCATAATAAGAATAAAAAGCTCGCCTGTCTCAATCCGGGAAGTGATGATGGATGGAAGTCCTTCCCATCATTCTTGGCCCCTGCGTTTGTGGAAAGAGGCTGCCTGCACCTCACCGGCTTGGCGACGGCCGACGATCTGGGCAACTGCTACACTCTACCATACTGCGTCCTTGCGCAAAGTGCCAAGTTCGATTCCAGACAAGCCCGCTTCCCACGCTGCCACCTTCCCGTCAAGTCCCATTGTCCAAGTACGCTAAATACATCGAGATCGGCTCTTTCGCCAAGCAAAGCTTATTAGTCGGGTGACACCACATCTTCCACTCCCCAAGCCACCACTTGGCAAGTCAGTACCTCACGGTCAAAGACTGGATAAAGCACGAGACTGCCCCGGGAAGATCCGCGACTTGGCCTCCAGCGAAACCATAGCACGGAGATCTGTGTCGACACGATGAAGGCAGACGCCCTTCTCAGATTCACCACCCTATGTGGTGGACTAGTCGGCTCGGTCGTCGCCGTCGAGGCCCTCTCCGCAGCATCTGCCGCGAGGGCTGCGATGTACGAGAGTGGCCAAGTCCATCAGACCCTCATCGCGGCGAAGCAGGTATGCATCCGTCGCTCTATCCACCAGGTCTGTGTCCAAAGCCAAAGCTGACTCAAGGACAACGGTCACTACCAGGCTTCATGGGCACGCAAAGCTGAGCTCGGCTTGATGGATTCAAGCATCTACCCGTCGTACGCCGCCAATGCCGCACCGGTACCATGCGTCAACGGGCTAGCCGAGATCATTAAGGGGGATGCGAACAATACGTTCAAGTGCAGTAACGTAAGCACCTACCTATCCTTCTCTCTCATGTCCTTCCAATTAACATCCTACCCATCTTGCGGCATCAACATGTCAGTGCTAACCCTCTACTCAGGTGGACTTTTACGACTTCGTCAGCCACGCCAAGCTCGGCAGCGCAACGGGACAGGGCGCCTCGTCCTGGGGTTGGACCAGTCCCGACGGCAGAGAGTTTGCAGCCATCGCACAGGCGGACGGTGCGGCCTTTGCAGAAGTCAGCAAGGAGGGAAGACTCGTGTATCTCGGGCGCCTCCCAGCGTATTCCACGTCGGCTATCTGGCGTGAGATGAAGGGGTACAAGAACTACCTCGTGATCGGCAGCGAGGCCGAGCGCCACGGTGTGCAAATTTTCGACATGAGGAAGGTGAGCCGGCGATCCTCCCAATCTAATACCCCTCCAATGGTATTCACCTTTGCTAACCATTTCGCTCATCAGCTCGTGAATATCGACCCCGTTAGCCCCGTGACATTTAGCAACCAGCGGGATCTGACAGGGTACTGGAACGGCCTACCCGTCGGCCGCAGTCACAACGTCGTCGTGAACGAGGAGAGGGACTACGCCGTGGCGGTCGGTGCTCAACCTCGGACGTCTGCCTGTTCATCTGGCCTGATCTTCATCGATCTCAAGGACCCATCCAAGCCGACTAGCCCCGGCTGCGCAGGCATCGACGGCTATGTGCACGACGCTCAGTGCCTCGTCTACCGAGGGCCGGACACAAAGTACAACGGTCGAGATATCTGCTACGGGTACAACGAAGACACTCTCACGATGTAAGTGTGCATGCCCACCCTCGGCTTCCCGTCAACCATTTTTCTTTCAGGTCGTGAGGGCTGCTATTGGCTGTTAGCTCTGTAAACCGGGCTGACTCCTTTGGACGTTAGCTACGACGTGACCGACAAGACCGCCCCCAAAATAATCTCGCGCACGACCTATCTGGGCGCGACCTACACGCACCAGGGGTGGGTGACGAACACGACGTGGCAAGAGTTCCTCGTCCTGGACGACGAGTACGACGAAGTGAACAAGACCGGCCCGGGCGCCCTGGGGAAACCCATCACTTACTTCTGGGACATCCGCTCGCTGGAGAAGCCCAAGCAGACTGGTTACTTCAGATCGTCGGTCACGGGCATAGACCACAACCAGTTCGTGGTGGGCAAGTACGCGTTCCAGAGCAACTACGGCGCGGGCCTGCGCGTGCTGGACATCTCGAGCGTCCCCCAGGATCCCACGGGAGGGGGCGTGAGGGAGGTCGCCTTCTTCGATATCTACCCCGAGGACGACATGAGCCCTGGCGGAGGACAGATTGACTTCCAGGGGAGCTGGAGCAATTACCCGTATTTCAAGAGCGGGTTTATTGTGATTAATACTATTGAGAGGGGAGCGTTTGTTGTTAAGATGACGAACAGGGAGTAGGAGTTGGAAGAGGGGTTGGAACGCTTTGGCATGGAGAAGATGTGGACATGTGGTGGATGGGGGATTGGAGTAGGGAAACTCCTATGGAGAGAGATAGAGGTGCGATGCGAAGTGTAATGACCAACGAGTGTTATTCAAGTCGCAGAGCTATGCCAGAAGCCTCCATTCGAAGTTGGTCAACCTGCCCAATGCGCTTTGCATTATCTCGGCGCTTTGAGGGCCCTGAAACGCTGAGATTCTGAAGCCATTGTACTACGCATTAACTCCAAGAGGTAGGTAGGCAAAGCGCAACTTCGGCGCTGTTCTTCCCCCCGTTAGCCAAGGCATCTGACGGACTGTCGCAGTCTGGCCCCGCCTGAAACTTGGCTCGGTGTGGTGGCTGTCTTTGAAAGCCACCTTGGGTGAAACGAAACAAAATGGCTGCGCCCTGGCCGGACATTTCCTGTTGATGTTTATGGCCAGTTCATAGATTCGCAGTCGCCGATTTTCTAAACCCGATCAAAACAGCCAGATTCGATCTGAGGACGCCGTGTTGAGATGATGCGGTGGCTCACTCGTTCTTCGCAGGCACTAGGGTCGTGGCGGCCGGTGTGTTGGGTGTCTGCGATGCAGTGGTCACCTTCACCCTTGCCAAAACACCCTCGCCGCACCCTCTCATTTCGGCGGTAGAATGCGGCTCACTCCAGACAGGCTGGTCGCCATCAATGCTCAACCGGATACAGGAAGCTGGCCGTAGTGCCTGTGGCCGTTTCTATGCTTACAAGAACTGAATCGGCGAACCCTATGCGGTAGAGGTACGGTAAGCCGGGGAGCGGTGGTTGAGGGCCGACCTTCAGAACCGGCGACGGGAGAGATGAGTAATTTGTTCGGCGAAATCCGGATGGGGATACCGGGATCCGGGGATGGAAAGCGGCCCCACATCGATTTGCCAGGCCGCTTACACCCAGGCCGTGGATAAGTGGGGATGGAGAACGGCACGGACACCGTTCAGGAGGTGCCGAGAGTGCTGAGCGCTGATGAGGAGCAAAAATGATGATGAAGCTATTGCTCTTCCGGGAGGCAAGCATGCAGCTCGGCCACTGCACACGGAACTTACTTTGTTGAATAAGCCGCGCTCGTATTTCCTTCTCGCGATCGTTGAAACAGCGCTGATGATGTTCGGAATTTTGGTGCATCGTGGAGGGTCAGGGGTCTGCTTACCAACCCAAACAAATGTGGACAAAAAAGTGGTGTGAATAAGGTTATGGGGCTCGCCCCTTAGCGCCGATCGTGGGGATTTAAACCCGGCCAATCGACAAACACATCCCAACGTGCGACAAGGCTTTGCCTCACACCACTGACCATTCTCCCTGCGCCGCCTGCTGATTGTTCGGCCGACAGAGCCGATTGTCATCTCCAGTTCGCTTTAACATTAAGGTGCTGATGATCACTTGGCGTGGGGGGAAACCTGAACAGGTGAACATCGTAAACTGACTGCAAAAGTCCCCTGGCCGAAAAACCAGGCCGGTTGGCGGCTCGGCAGAAAACTGTTGGCTTGCAGGGCAGAGAGTGGGTTCCAGGAACGCGGCCAGGCCCGGGCCGGGTCGGACGGCCCCAACTTTTTGGCGAAAAAAGAACCAGACGCTCGGCGAAAAACACCCCCGTATCGGCGTCTCAAAAGTTCAAGCCCCAACAGGCGGCCAGCTAATCCCTCCACTGCGGAGTATACGGCGGACGCCACCCCGCGCGTGCCGCACCGCAACCCGTGGTTGTTTGGTGGAGTTGAGTCAACGAAAGAATGACGATGCAGGACGATAGAGGGAGCAATTGCCTTCAGAGGGATCACGATATGGGATCGAGAAGGACGGAGGAAAAATACATATATGGAGGATTCGTATGTTCCTGATCCTATCTCGGACTCTAGCATCGATCCTGCAACAAATCCAACAACGACTAAACTAAATCACAACAACAAGAGGGACGGACGCATACCGAAGAATAAACTCTACTAGCTAGAAAGGACGACAAGATGAAGTCGTCATATTTTTCGCGACTCCTGCCGGTGCTCGCGGCCCTCGCGGGCCAGACGATGGTTGACGCGAAGGCGGTCTTCGCGCATTTCATGGTATGTCGCGCGACCAAACATTAGTACTACCTACCCCTGAGTGCTTCCCTACCTACTCCCGGTGCAATTTGCTAAACAATGGGCGGGAAATCTCTAACTCTCCTACCGCCACAACAATAGGTCGGCAACGTCGGGGACTACAAAGACAGCGACTGGGCCGACGACATCAAGCTAGCCCAGCAGTCCGGCATCGATGCCTTCGCGCTCAACATCGCCGCGGGCGACGGCGCCACCCCCGCCGCGATCGAGATGGGCTTCAAGGCAGCCGAGGCCGCCAAGTTCGGCATGTTCTTCTCGTTCGACTACCTCGCGACGGGCGCATGGCCGGCGGCCAAGGTCGTCGAGCTCGTCAACAAGTACAAGGTCTCGGCGTCGTACTACAAGCAGGACGGGAAGCCGCTCGTCTCCACCTTCGAGGGCGTCGACAACTCCGGCGACTGGGCGGGCATCAAGTCGCAGACGGACTGCTTCTTCGTGCCGGACTGGAGCTCGATGGAGGCGTCGAAGGCCGCGGGCGTCGCGGGCGTCGACGGGCTGTTCAACTGGGGCGCGTGGCCTGATGGGGCCAGCGACATGACGACCGCGGCGGACGAGAAGTACGTTTCTGCGCTGGGCGGAAAGCCGTACATGATGGCCGTGTCGCCGTGGTTCTACACAAACCTGCCCGGCTGGAGCAAGAACTGGGTGTGGCGCGGCGATGACCTATGGTTCGACCGCTGGCAGCAGGTGCTGGCGCTGCAGCCCGACCTGGTGGAGATCATCACGTGGAACGACTACGGCGAGTCGCACTACGTCGGCCCCGTGCGCGAGACCGGGTTCGGGCTGTTCCAGAGCGGGAAGGCGCCCATCAATTACGTCAAGGACATGCCGCACGACGGGTGGCGCAAGTTCCTGCCATGGCTGATCAAGCAGTACAAGGGCGGCGCTGGTGGTGGCGGCGGCAGCGCGGGGGGTAACTCGACGAAGCCTGCTCCTTCTGGGTCTGGTTCTGCGGCACAGTCCACCACCACGACGGCGGCGGCGGCGAAGATGAACAGGTTCGCGCCCCGCCAGGTGTCTGCTGCTGCGGGCCCCGTGTCTGCCGAGGAGGAAGGGCTCACGATCTGGTACAAGCTCACTCCTGGCGAGAAGCTGGCTGCGGGGTGCGACGCGGGCGGCACGACGGGCAATGACGCGGGTCACGGGCAGACGGTCACGGAGGCGGCGAAGGTGCTGGAGGACCGCGTGTTCTTCTCGGCGCTGCTGGGGTCTGAGGCAACGGTCAGCGTGACGATTGGGGGGCAGGCGGTTGCGGATGCGAAGTGGGAGAGCGCGCCTGGCGGTGGCTCGGGGATGTACCACGGTAGCGTGCCGTTCGGTGGAAGGACCGGCGACGTGGTGGTTTCGGTCGCGCGTGGTGGCAAGGCGGTGGCGGAGGTCAAGGGCAAGCCTATTGCGAGCAGCTGCCCGGAGGGATTTGTGAACTGGAACGCTTGGGTGGGAGCTTCGGAATAAGGTGTGGAGTAGAGGGAGAGATGGTTGTGGGGCGGGATCGATGTCGTTGATGAGGATGGGATGATGATGACGATGGTGTCCCCAGGCTGGACCCCCTTTCTTTTGTTTCCTTTCGTATTCTATTGAGCATTGTACCCTCAGCTGTTGTGACAGAGACTGATTTCTTCTTGCAGCTCCCATCTATACAGGTCTTGCGTTTACCGGTTTGGGTTTGTATGCTCATTTTACGATCTGCACTGGATACGCAACAACAGCTTATGGGTGCATGTTCTCGATTATAGGGTTAGTGTTACGGTTGCCAACATCGATATACGTCCAACAAGGGCTGTAAAGGTAATTGCCTAGGTAGGTACCTAGGTAGTAAGCGTGGCAAAGTTCTCTCCGATTGGGATTGGAGAAGCGAGGCAAACTACCAGGTAGACCATCCCCTCCTTTGCAAGCCTCTCTGGGCTGGCCAGCTCAGCTGTCCCGGTTCCCGCGTCCTGTTTCTAGTATTCGGAGTATCCTGGACCCTATGCCCGACTAACGCATCAACAGCTCCGAACGAATGCTGCAGAAAGTCGGGCGTGGACGCCTACGCTCGCCCGAGACCCTCTTTGGGAGCGAGGACGACCACGCTAGGCTCGACATGGCAATGGGTCGATCCGCTTGCATCGCGCATAAGCCGGGCAACACGCCCGATTTGATTCTCGGGGTAACTTCCAGGCTCGTGTTGGATAGCACTGGGCAGTTCATAAATAGGTCAGTGTTGGAAGGCCAGGGTTCCAATTGGAAAAGACACGCGTGTGGTAAACCAATCTGTTGATTCTGATGATGTACGAGGAAGAGAAAAAGCTAGTCTACGCGTGGGCCGGAGGGAGTGCTTTTGTAGGCGACTCCTGAGGGTCCACGTGACCTGAGGTCTGTTGGAGGTGGATGCCTTGATGACTGAGGCAACTAGTTCCTCATGGGTGCAGAAAGGTGCACCCAGTGGTTCAACCGTCAGCCCCAATTCTACTGCACGCTGCCAACTCACTTACAGTTCAAGTTGTTTTTTTCCCTTGGCCATGAAACCCCTCCCAAGACTACTTCATTATGACAGAACCTCTTCTCCTTCGCGGGGGCTTCACACTTCGCTCAGCTACCGCTCGTGACCTGGATGCTCTAACTCATATTCATATCGAAAGCTGTACCGAGGAGCCTTTCGTTCAATATTGCTTTCCGTTGCGATTGAAATACCCGAAGGAATACTTGTCACGCGTGCAAGCACGTGATGATAGTGAGCGTGAGACCACGCTTAGTCACGCTCGTTTTACCAGTCTCCTTTGTAATTAAATAGGTAGAGGTGCGCCCTTCCAGAAGGAGCGCACCTAGCTAATACACAACGCTCTCTCTTTTCTTTTGTACGTGGCTATTCTACGCGTCACAAGATGCTTATGCCTCGCCCACTCTTCAGGACGCCAGCACTGGTGCCGGGAGCTCCAGCAGTGGCAGCGCCGCGGATTCCACACCCGCTCGACAGGACCAGAGCCAGACGGCCAGCAGCAGCATGAGGCCTGCCTCTCCAACCACCACAGCAGGCGTCGCGGCTAGCCACAACCTGCACCAGTTGCCAGCTCGCCCAGTGATCGCTGGTACTCACCCTCTTCCTCTGGCAGACATCTATGAGGTCCCTGCCAGTCCACGCCCGTCTAGCAGTCGTCCGCCCCAGGCAACTCCAACTCCCCTGGGCCACAGCCCTGCGAACCGCACGACCGTGTCGGCGAGTAGCCGGCCCATCAGCTACAGCGGAGGTAATTGGCGCGTTCCACCATGGAATGGGAAGCCAACATGTGGAGCAGGGGAAGGTGAGTCAGTGAACGCGAACGAGACGAACTCCACCCCTTCCGCAAACCCCAACAGGGTTGAGGCGCTGCATGCTGACTCCCCAGCCAAGACACGGACGAAAGTCGAAATGCTGACCCGCCCGTGGACAGCAGATGTGATAGTGGTGGCTTGCAGGTAGCTGGGTGGTAGCATGTTGAGAAGAAGATAGGACTGGGTGGGCACGGAGAAAGTGGATACGGCTACGTGGACGAGGTTACAGGGCAGACAGTCTAGTAGACAGGGCAGTGCACAACAAAAGGGTGACCAGAAACCGACACAAGATGGTAACGAATGGTGTGATCCGACGAGAGAAAGATTGAATGATGTCGATTATGCAGTTTCCTTGTATTTTGGCTCTCCTAGCAATTTCATTTCAATCTCGCTGGGCTTCTACTATGTTTGACATGGCGTGCAGAACGAGAGTGGAAGGTGATTAGGTAGCATGATTGTTTTGGCTAGGTACCTGGGTTTCTAACCAGGCTGACCAGGGCTCAGGAACGGCACCCGGCTCCCCCACAGTGAAAGGAAACGTATTGGGCAAAAGAATGAAACTTTACCTTTAGAGAAACAGGACAGCTCGGGCACCGGGTGAGGGGAGAGCAAACGGAAGAGAGGGAGGGGAAAGAAGGGAGGACATAGGAAAATAGGAGGACCAAGAAGGCTAGAGAGTCAGTTGGGTAGGTGCGTTAGCTGCAAAGCAGCGGACTGAGTTCCTTTACCGGCAGGATCGATTGTGATAGGATTGTGACGGGCTGCGCTTTGATCCCTTCTTCGTATGATGCATGCATTTTTCATGTTCCCTTTATCTTTTTTGCCTCTGTGTATCCCAACGGGAAGTGGTTGATTTTTTTCCGCCGTGCAGGGGTGGGCGAGCAGGCAACCAAGCAGCTCCACTCACACCTTTCCCTGTCGTCCACAGTGCCAACTGCAATTTATTTATTATACTTTTATTTGTGTTTTATGCCAACAACACTCACATTTTTCCTGTTTGGTATTCGAGGAGGTGGGAAGAAAGTTGAAAAAAAATTAGGTTTATTTACATACTGTGTCGTGGATGCCTTCTTCTATTTTAAGTGAGTGCAAAATCTTTCCGTACATGTTGGCCAAAGTCTGTCCAGCAGCGCAAGCTGGCTGGCAGCCACGGCTCCACCCACTTTCACGCTGCTCCCTTCTCCATCCCTATCGCGGAACCGGTTTACCGTTTCACAACGTGCAGTTGCGAGCTTTTCGTCATAGTCAGGCAATGCTCAGCGTCTCAGACGGGTGATTGCATTCAATATATGGTTGGCACACAGTGGCGCACCGGATTGGCCTGGTGGGGTGCTTGCATGAAGTTAGGCTATCTTCCTCTTTTCGTTGGGTGTCAGGGCTGGAAGGCTCCTCCTTCCTTGCCTTCGTGCTAGCAGTTGCTCCCGGAAGTGATGTCCGTCCCCTCCCCCAACCTCCTTCATCCTCCCGGCCCATCCTTAGGTCTTTGGCCTTTTGTTCATCTGCCCGTCAGTAGGGCTCTGTCCAGCGCTGGGGACCTAAGGTACCTACATGTACCTACCTACGTACCCAGGTAAGTGAGGTTGATGCCTGCTCTGTTGAACACGCTCTCTTCCCATACGGTGCGAGTATATCACCTACTCTTGTTCCCTCTTTCTCGTCCAGCATCACAACGCCGCATTCTGCCCACCAGCCTCCAAAGTCAGTCCACTCGCAACCGATTGCAACTGAGACATAGGTTTCAGGAACGATTTTTGTCGCTTGTTCATAATCATCCTTACTTTCACCCATTCATTGCTGCCCTGTTTAATTCCGCTCTACCAACTTGCCCGCCCTCCTACAAGGAACGCGATCGCGGAGCTGCTTCCAGACTCTTTCGAAGAAGGCAGCCATGTCGGCCCACGACATTGTCGACCGGCTTAAAGCCAGTCGCGAGCGCGTGAGGGACGAGTTGGCGAGAAGGGACAGAGCTGTGGAGGAGGCGGAGCACGAAGCTACAGAGGTAGCCCGGTTGCAGGAAAGGGCACGTATTCTGCAGGAGGAAGCGAGTCGGCTCGAGGAGAACATGAAAAGGAGGTGGGGTGATGCGACGGCCACACCGGCACCGCCGGACATTCGGCGAAGACGTGAAGATGTAAGTCAACCATTGAGCCCTTGCAATTTAATGAGTCCTTTTTCTAGCATGCCTCGTACGCTAATCACTTCTTTACTGTATCGTAGGAGGCACCACCCTCCATGGACATCGACGCCACGGGCGCCGAAGACCGCCTCAACCACAGCCCCGTTCAAGAAGACGAATCTAACGGAAATTTTGACGATCGGAATATCCGCCGCACAAATCTTCCCCATCACCCGCCCGCAGCTCATCAGACTGATGATTTGGAGGAGCAAGTTCCGATCCGGGTTCCAATCGGCGTGAATACCATTGAGTTTGATGACGTGTACAACCAGGGGACGCCGTTTGATTGGATCGACAATAAGGATGGGGATGGGCAATGGTTTATCTTCCGATGTCGAGAATGCCTCGACGGTGAGGACGTGTGCTTCCCCGAACGCCCCAGGGCATCAGTCGCTAATCATAACCGCCGTCCGGTTCATGGCGGGACGAGCAAGAAAGCCACGAACAAGAATCTGGCCCCGTTCCGCATCCGGGTCCTCAACTGCACCGAAGAGTTGATGCAGAAGAACAATCAAGCGTTCATAACACGCCGGGCAAATAACTATGTCCCGAACAGTGGGGGTCTCCCTCGCGACGAGGAGCAGGGTGCAAGCAAGCACGCCCCCAAGAGGCCTGTCCCCGAGAGGCCCGTCCCCGAGAGGAACGACCCAACGAGCTCCATTCTTAACGGCCGAGTAGCGAAGCGGAAGGCAGCAAACGCAAAGACAGCGCGCAGGTCCCAACCGACTATCAGAAAGATCAAAAAGAGGCCCAAGGCCAGCGACGGCCAGTGGGATCCGCCGGTCGGCGAGGTGTGCGCCGTCTGGTTCGACATCACGAAGCGGAATAACAGAAGAACCTGGTACGCGGGAGTACGTATCCCCGTTGGCTCCCTCGCCTCTATCGCCATGAATGGCAACTTCAAGGACACGAGCTGGTGCTCCAACCGCAACATACCCAATCACTGCATCCTCAACCACGACGGAGACGGATCACTTTCATGGCGGACGGAGTACCGCACCTCGCCACGTCGCCGATTCCCGATGCTTCTTTTCGACCAACCTTTCACAGTGCCCGCCGCAGGTCCTATTCCTTTTCCCTGGCAAAACGCATTGGTTTGGGCTAAGGCCAACGACATCGCGGAGTTTGGCTCCGAGCACCCTCCGCTGGTGGGCGAAAAGACAGCCACGATCTTTGCGGCCGGACTCGTGAAGAGGGGTCTCCTCTCCGCGCAGCAGCAGCAAGGTTCGCTTCCCCCTTATGCCCGCATACCAGCCTATGACACATGCCCATTTCGTCGACCGTAGAAGCAGCAAGCCAGTGCAGTACATCCCTACCCCCGCGTGCTTACCCGTCTAGATCCCTCTACTAACCGTAGCGTTCATCCCAGCGTCCGCTGCCGAGGAAGCGTCCAGGAGCCATCATAACGACGACTCCGACTCCATGCTAATTGACATCGACGACTCCGACTCCATGCTAAGTGACGTCGACGACGACGTCGATTCCGACTACGACCCCCGTGAGGACGAAGACATCAACGACGCCAGTATTGACGTCGACGTTAACATGGTCGACGGTAGGTCAGTCTCTTCTGCCGTTACGCCGACGAAGCGCCCCTGCACCAGGGGTTCCAGCACGGTGAACCACACTCCTCCAACCCCCGCTAGTGGATTGGGGCGCATCTTCGAGTCAGGCACCAGAGAGGAGTCCGTCGACTTATACAACGCGACCCCCGTCGGCGGTAGGAGTCCCATCCCCGAGCATAATATCGCCATGGGTAGAGACCTCTGCAAAGGAGACGAGCGGGACCGGCCCGTTCCTCCGGCCAACGTCGACCACCAGTTCCCCTCTATCGCGTCGGCGGCGGGAGACGGAACCGGGGTGCGGATCGGTGTCAACGCCAACGTTCACACAAAGCGCCCCGAGCATCCGCGTCCGGCCACGCCTCCGGCGCCGGCGCCAGTAAATCTGGGCCAGGCCTACCGAGCATCAGCAGCCGCCTCCGTCGCGGACCAATCCGCGGCCAACGCCGCAGAAGCCGGAGCCACCGCGGCCTCGTCAGCCAAGGCCAGAGCATCACCGTCCTCCCACACGTCCAGCCGCCTATTCGGGCCAGCCCGGCGGCCCCAGTCCGTGAACAGCAACGTCGCCAGAGGCACCCCGGCTACCCACGGCGAGCGAGCCTATTCGAACAGCATCAATGCGGCTGGCCCTCGCCCGTCTCTCTCTCAGCATGGCGTCAGCCCGCTTTACGAACGGCGCTCGTTCCAGGCTCACGTCACGGACATGACGGACGAGGCGTGAAAGGGAGAGAACAGGCCTCAAACGAGGCTGAGGGAAACCTCGCGAGGTTAGTAATACGCTGCTACGCCGCACCATTTACCCAGTGCCAAGGTTGCTTCGTTTCCACCCAGGATGACTGACGCGGACAAGGTCAAGTTCCAGCTGATGTTTTTGCCATTTAACCAAATCGTCTGGCGCGAGTTTGAGGGACTATGGTCCACCTCTTTCGTAAATAGTTACAAATGTGGACGCCGCGATGGGCGGGATGAGGAAAGGACAGGAAGTTACCCGGCGCTATGTGTTGCGTTGGTTTTGTTCGAATTTGCAGTTGTCCAGATTTCTTCAGGCAATTTCACTTTTTGTTCCGCTCGTAACATGCTGCGTTTCCGATAGCTGGCCCAAAATATCGATAATATAAGTTTTGCAATAAAGCGCTTAACATAACCGCGCGCTATTACAATCTACAAAACGAAACCAGTTCTAAGCCCTAATCACTATCTCCAATCCGAACTGCTATCTAAAGGGTGAGTGCTTGTTTTGATGTCTGTTTGTAATTTAGCTTTCTATTCCAAGCTTAACAGTCAAATGTGTTGCAGGTAGCGCAAGGGTGATTTGGCAGCAGCACAGTGCACAGTGCAAAATCTCTTGGAAGATTGCGAGTTCCTAAATGGGCTAGGCTTGGGTCAAATCACACGCACCACGCAGGGGCGCGTACCAAACAACCACCCTGCAGGCAGTGAATTTACAAGGCTCCTTTGATGCGCGGCAGAGGGGAGAGGTCGCATGGTTGCCTAGTAACTGTGAGAGCTCGGAAGGCGCTGGCATGGATGAATATTGAGATTTTTTCTTCGGATCTCGAATCCTGTGCTATCTACCTCGCCTGCCTCATTTCCTGCCACGAACCTTCTCACTTCTTCTCATCCGGCAGCACTTTGTGTTTCTTTCGACCGCCGTACCTACCACCTATTGCTGCCTTCTTGGATCTTGGCACTGCGTAGCCCACTACCACTTCCCTCCGTGCCGCGTGCGCTTCAACCTGATCCCACAGCACTTGAATTCCGGCAATCATCAACATGGCGCCTTCCGGCAATGGTGTCGTCGACGAATTCGTGGCGGAAGAGCGACGCTTGAGGCAACGCTTGAAAATTCTGGAACGCTACAGATCAGAGATTCAGAAACTTGAAGCCGAAAAGCGCCGTTGCGTCCAAAAATTTGACGATGACATCGAAGCGAAGAAGACGGCGCGCAAGGAGGCGCTGGCTGCCTTTGATCGCGACGCGACGAAAAACGCGGTAAGCCGGATTTGTCGCTCGTTCCGATTCCATTTTTCCCCCGCCCCCTATTTTTTTTCTCCCTCTCTCTCTTTCTCTTCAATCTAACCGTCGGCGCTGCGCTGCACAGATACAGGGCGACAGCAATGCTACGCACAATCCCGATGTCCAGGAACAGCAGGCTGCCGTCCAGGTCGAAGAAGAGGCCGACGACGAGATCGACCAGGACAGCGGCAGTGACGGCCCAGGGACGGCCGGACTGCGACGCTCTGGTCGCCGTCGCCCCCCAGCCTTGGCCACCCAAGGTTATGAGACGGACAACGCCACCGACGTTGATGATGGCCCACGGTCGCCCAAAATTCCAGCCCAGCCACGCGATCGGCCGCCGAAAAGGGTCGCGCTTGGCACAACGACTATCGAGTTCGCTGATGTCATCAACGGCGGCACGCCTTGGGACATGATCGTCCAAAAAAACAACGAATGGTACATTTTCCGGTGCCCCAACTGCTTCGAAGGTCCAAATGGCCCCGAAGATTTGCATTTTCCCGCCAAGGTATCAGTCGCGGTTGCTCATCACAACGGCCACCATTCCCACGGCGGGCCATCCACTTTGGTTGCGGCCTGGGATCGTTGCGCCATCAAGGTCTTGAATTGCTCGCCTCAAGACGCCGCCAGAAGCAACAAGCTCTTCGAAGCGCGTCTGGCCAACGGCTATGTGCCAAACAGTTCCCTCCTGAGCAGTCCGTGGAGGGCGGTCGCAAAGGCTGGCCGTATTAGGCGAACGACAGAGAAAAAAGACCCGACAGTCCGACGCCGTGCTGTGATCGGCGGCCGGGTATCGAAGACGAGGAAACCTTCGCAACCGAAAGCCGGTCCAAGCAGAGTTCCCGGCGTTTCCGATGGCAAGTGGGATGTCCCAGTCGGCGAGATTTGCCACATCTTCGGCGACATCTACCAGCACAAAAAAGGCCGCACGTGGTATGCGGCCATGCGCGTCCCCGTCGGGTCTCTCGCGGAAATCGGAATGCAAAGCACCTTCGACAAAACGCCGTGGTTCAAGGTCGAGCCTCCCAAATTCTGCACTCTGATGGGCGATGGCGAAGACAGATCGCTCGCGTGGGATAGTCACTACAGGGAGGGGACCGTGCGATACAGCCGGAGGAGATACCCCATGCTAGTCTTCGACCGGAACTTCGATTTGCCTCTTCAGGGTCATATCGACCTCCCGACTCGCAATAAGTTTCTATGGGTTGCGGCCCATTCTATCACCATGCCGAAGCCCGGACGCGAGCCGCGTGGGCAGAAGATGGCTGAGGCGTTTAGAGCTGCACTGGTTTCGAGGAAGCTGTTGCCAGCAATGCGGCAGGGATCAAGCGCGGAACAGCAAGGTAAGTTGGTAACCGGTCTTTCGACATTCCTATCGCCTTTTTGTTTTATGCTGACATTACAGCGGCGATTACAGAAGACGTGGATATGGACGCGGCCGGCCATGGCTGGCAAACTGAGCACGCGTCGGGTGACGATATGGACGACGAGGCTGATGGTGACGAGACTGATAATGATGATGCCATCCAAATCGAGCACGGCATGATTGCCGACGACGACCCGAGCTTTCCGCCATGGCCTTCTGCAATCCATGTCGGCGAGCAATCCGTTGGTGCCGATATGACGGACGATGACGATTCCGAGTACGATTCGCGCAGATTTGAGGTTCCTGCTCAGCTCCAGAACGACGATGATAAGCAAGGGGAGCCCTCCCTTGGCGGTATGGTGAGCAGCGTCGCTGGCCTCCTCTCCGTGCAGGGCTCCGCTAATTCTAGTACCGCAATTCAGGTCCACCCCAACGAGCGTCATCGCGAGACCACAACTGCCGGGCCCGCCTCTGCGGTAAGAGTAGACCGCGCAAGGATTGAGGCTCGCGCACACGACAGAGACGAAGTCATCAGCCGCGGCCAATCGCCCACGTCGGAATCCATCGGGCGTCGCCCTTCCTCGGAGACGCAGAGACATGCCTCCGGGCCCGCCGCGGCGGTCGCGAATGGAGAGTCTTCTTCAGCTGCCAGGGATGGGGTGAGGTTCGGCCCCGCTCGTCGTGACGTCAATGCCTATGGCATCAGGAGCCCCGAGGAACGGCGCCACAATACCACCAATTCCCCCGACCTCCGCGGCCCCTATTTGCCCAACCATTACCGCCCGCAGAAGTCTGGCTGGCAGCGCAGCGGCCTTGACAGCGACGAGGATCCGTGGGACAAGATCTGAGGTTGAATTATGGGGAGAGTTCATTCCGCCGGCTCGGTCGGCGCGAAGAGTGAAGGATGAAGCGTGACGACAGCAGCGGTTTGTTCGTGCAGCACGTTGGCAAATGGCAAGTGCTCCTTGCAAACGAGGCAAGGAACATCGACGTTAGGATGGGTGGGTTGGTGACGCCGTTCAACCGGGGCCGACCGTGGTCGGGGGGGCAGGGCTCGCTACGTGAGGATGCGATGGGTCCAAGAGTAATGGACTTGACCGAGAAGGGAGGAAGAAAGGGCGGTGGATGGAAGAACAGTATGATAAAATGATTGCTGGGGAGATGGGATTTGCGGCAGCGCCAGGAGCTGGCTAGGTAGCAGGAGTCGCCTTTACTTTCTCATCAGTGCGCTTTTAATGGATCGAAGTTTTTGAGACTTGAACAGGGGTTGTCCCTTTGCCCCGGATTCTTTTGGTCTTCCATGTCTCCCATCTGCTCGCACCCATGAGCAGCATCTTCGCTCTCTCAGAAGTCAATGGTGGTACGCAGTAGTTGCACCCAACATCATCCACTGATTACACCGGCCTTTTACCATCCGCATCATCAACCACCTCTTCTAGTGTGGGCCTGCGAGTTACCATTCTATCACCGCGGTGCTTTGTGCGCGGGTAGGCGAGCGGGCGAATGGACCTGAAGAAACAATAGCCAACTTTGATATAAACGACTGAAGGGACGAATAACGGATGGGAGGACGAAATGAAGAAATGGGGAGGAGAGAGCTTTCGCTCCAGAGACAAGCACGGACACCCACTTGCTGCCGACCTCTCACGAACGTCTCCGCCGCAGAATTTGAATTGTTGGTTAAAACAAAAGGAAAAGAAGCTTACGTTCAACCGAGAAATAGAAACTTCGATATTTAAATGCTGTTACACTTTGTAAAAGTCGATTGATACGGAACACAAACCTGGAAAGGGCGCCGGCTTGAAAGGAAATCTGGGGATTGGAGCAATGTGGTCTCGGCATCAAGTGGTCTGGCAGACCACGTAGTGCCAAGACTTCAAGCCTGACTTTCCCCCTCCGGCCCAACCGATGTGGTCCGAGCTCACATCCACCAGACCCATCTTGAACTCACAGTCAGGTCGTAGGGGGTAATACAGTCAGTCAGCTTGGAGCTGGCAGTAGGGATTCGACTGCAAAGGAACATCCAACTTACTGCGTGATGATGCACGCATATGCGCCCACAACGGGCTTCCGAGCACTTCACGGTCCAGAAGGGGTTGGTCAGAGAGAGACATGCGAAAAGGGAAGATGGAAAATTCCAGAGAAGGCCGGCCCCACCGAGGCAGAGCGCCTCGGCAGCGCATTCAACCCCTCTTGTTTCCCGCCTTCAGTCCTCCGCTTCGACGGCCGACCATCCCTGACTCCCCGCCTCCCCCTTCCCATTGCCGCGACGAGCAGGATTCCTTTCCACGTTCCGCGGCACGAAAAGGGGAGCCGCTCGGGCTCCCGCCGCCTGAGTTCTCGTCACCATCGTCGCAGTCCACATCATCAGCTAGGAAGACAGACAACGAACCTCGCTGTCACGACGGACGGACGGACGGACGAACGCTCGTGACAATTCCTCCCTTCGCGTTCGCGATCGCGCGCGTCCACCAGCCAGCCCCGGAAAATCCGATGCCGTCGTCTCGTCCGGAGAGGAAATTCTCCGTTGCGAAGGAAGGTGATTCGCGGGGAAACAATGGTCAACAGCTTATAAGCTGTTGCTCTCGAGATGTGACAGGTACGTAGGTGCGTCGATTGGATTGATGATTGGGGCGCCAAACGGGGAGCGCTGATTTTTGTCGCCGAGCATTTCCCAATTAGGAAATGCGCGTCGGAAAAAACCAGCGCTGCGTGGATAAAGTCTAGGGGGTTTCTGCGGGCTAGTCTGACGCCTGACAGCCCTATACGCGAAACCTTGTTCAGGCTTGGTCATCCGCTGTACCGGGTTTAACTGGTGCGTTTTCTCCCCCTTTTCATCATCTTCCAGCTGTGCCCAATCATCAAAAATTATTTGCATATAATATGGCACTCGCGCCCACGTCCGCTCTTTTTCCAAAACTCTGGTTTCCTTCCATGTCGATCGTTTTTCCCGCGGCGCAGCCGCTGTAACCGGGTTTTCCCTCCTCCCCGTCATATTCCGGCGCCTCCATCCCAGGCCCGGAGCCATGGTTCAATTCATCAGCGCCGGCATCGCCACCCCTCTTATGGGTCTAGTCCTGGGCTTCTTCGCCGGCACAGCGGAGTCGTACGCCAACCCGGGGGCCTGCTCTGGAGTCTGCGTGAACACTCACGATCCGTCGGTTATCCGCCGGTCCGATGGGACCTACTTCCGCTTTTCGACCGGCGGGAAGATCGCAGTGCACACGGCGCCGGCGCTGACGGGGCCGTGGACGTACAAGGGCGCTGCGCTGCCGAGTGGATCGATCATCGATCTAGCCGGGAAGGACGACTTGTGGGTAGGTGGCTAAGTAGCTTCCCCTTCGCGGCCGTCGTTCGACTGGCTGATGCTTTCTACACAGGCACCAGAGGTGATCCAAGTTGGCAGCACGTACTACATGTACTACTCTGTCAGCACATTCGGCTCTCAGAACTCCGCCATCGGCGTCGCGACCTCCTCCAGCCTGGACGTCGGCACCTGGACGGACCGCGGCTCGTCCGGCGTGCGCTCCAGCGCCGGCAAGCCGTATAACGCCATTGATCAGTCCGTTGTGCAGGCCGACGGCCAGTGGCTGATGACCTTCGGCAGCTGGTGGGGTGACCTTTACCAGGTCGCCATGCGCGATCCTCCCACGCTCGTCGCTAGCGGCGCTTCGGCGTACCAAGTTGCCTTTGAGCCCGTTACGACTGCTGTTGAAGGAGCGACGTTATTCAAGTACGGCAGCTACTACTACCTGTTGTATTCGCAGGGTTTGTGCTGCGGGTATGACGCCAACATGCCCGCCGCCGGCAAGGAGTATAAGATCAAGGTGTGCCGCTCCACTTCTGCGACGGGAGGTTTTGTGGACAAGACAGGGAAGGCGTGCACTTCGGGAGGTGGCACGATGGTGTTGGAGTCGCACGACTACGTCTATGGACCTGGCGGCCAGGGTGTGTTCACCGACCCCAGCAGGGGACCTGTGCTGTACTACCACTATGTCGACACCAGGGTCGGGTACGGCGATGGGCAGAAGCGCTTCGGATGGAACACCATCGACTTCTCCAGTGGCTGGCCCGTAGTATGATGAAACTACTGAGGCGGCGGAGAGATGGCATGCCTTGTTATCGTCGTCGCGCATTCGGGCGACGCCAAGTGCGACCCGTAGAACGGGCTTTTTCTTTGTATATATATCTTTTTACTTTAGCTGTATATAACTGTACCGTACATATTGGAACTTTTCACTTTTGGGCTATTGGTTGGACTATTGCCCTTTCCACTTTGTGTTGGGGCGTAGTAATATTGACAGCTTGAATCCTCATTCCAGTAACATAATAAACGATTCGAAAATTTTGGAAACCGAGCCAGCATAGTAATGAAACTAAATACAGACAGAGAAACAACAGCTAAAAAGAAACCCAGATGGTGCCCACACAGCCACCCCAACCGTGATACCCTATACGCCTATGCCCCAAACCCTGATCCTTGTTTATGTCCACGGTCACTGATCCCAGACGCCACCCCTTGGACCTTTGATGAAGGGTAAACAGCAACACAAAAGAGACTCCGAAAGATGAGGTGACCCGCCTTATGCTCCGACTTCTTCATCTTCCACACACTAAGCCTGGAAAGCCCTCGCAACCACGCGCATGCGTGACACGCGCTCATCGCGCTTCTGCGCCTCCGTCACGGAGTCCTCCTCCTCATCATCATCACCAAAACCACCAGCCTGGCCCAGGTCCACCACAAAGTTGTTCCCCTCGCCGTCAGCAAGCATGACCGGCAGCGCGCGGCGCGCAACCATGTGGCTCTCCATAAGGTCCTCGAAGCTGCGGCGGGCGAGGTGGTCCTGCACGAGGTCCTCGAGCCCGCGGCGGACGATGTGGTCCTGCACCAGCGCAGCCAGGTCGCGCTTCGCGCCGCCGAACATGGACGCGATCCACAGCGGGGTGGAGACCTTGTCGACCACGTTCAGGACCTTGCCGCCCTTGCTCGCCAGCCACTTGCCCGCCGGCTTGGCGAGCTTGGCCCCGGCCTTGACGCCCTTCCAGATGAGGCCCGGAGAGATGGGGGCGCGGGCCTCGAGCAGAGACATCTCGGTCAGATCGGGTAGCTCGCCGCGCCGCGCCAGCGCGCTCAGGCTGGAGGCGTCGATGAGGTTGCCGTCGCCGTCGATGTAGCCGACGATCTGAGGCGTGTTGGGTGATGCAGGCGCGTCGCGGGCGAAGAGAGACGGGGAGAAGGGTGAGGAGTCGAACTCGAGCTCGGGGTCGGAGGACAGGCTGCTTGCCAGGGCGGGGAGAGCCGCTGCCAGGAGGAAGGTGGCGAAGGTCTGGGCGCGCATTTTCGATTCGGTAAGCTTGGCTTATGTGGCAAGTTTGTTTGCTTTTTCTCTTTTTTTCTTCTGGAATTGATGGTCCTGGAAGTGAGATATTGATGATTGTGCTGATGTTTGTGTTTGTGTGTGTCGAAAAGCAAACATCCTGACCGACCTGGACGCCGAGAAGACGGTTGTTATATAACCGGAGTACTACAGTAAGAGAGGCGAGTTCTTCTCGCTTCTCGTGATTATTCGCGATATATGATGACTCGGTCGCGTCGTCTGATAATGTGCGGTATGTCAGTGTAAGAGCTTACTCCCAAGCTTGCTTTCAGGGGCAGCGCACGTGACTGCGCGGCGATGCTCAACTGCATGAGTGAGACGGCAACAGCACCCGGAAATCCATCCACCCTTTCTGCTTATCTAGGTAAGGAGGGAGCTCTTCTGTGGGATTTCCCATCACTCCGCCAATTAATGTTCAAAGCGTGTATTACTACCAAGGCTCATGCGGGGCTTCTACAAGTCTCGCGTGTGCGAATGGCAGTAAGTTGTGAGGATTTTGGACCACATTCCTTGGGAAATTTCCAAAAGAGTTGAGTCGCGTGCAGGTTTACCATGACGTTACATCCAAGCCTGGTACCAATCCTGTATCCCATCGCATTCGGGTTACGTGCGAGGTTAACGCGAACTATCGGGACCACGCCGAAGAGATCCAGAATACGAGACAGACTAAGGGTTTGTTAGGTTACTAAAGGAAGTAGGTATGGCACTCTGCGGTATATCACTGGGAGTTCTATTACTTGGAAAAGTGTTACTGGCAGGTATGTCGCCAGAAGGTGGTGTCAGGCGATGTTTGAACCCGCGATGAACATTTACGGCTGGATCACACAGCTAGAAATACAGGCCAGCGGGGAATGCTTTAAGGTGAGTTAAAACGCTTCTGTAAGAGTGTCAGTTTCGACCTGACACTCTTACATAAGCAGCGCTGTCCAGGGGCTCCCACTAACGTAATCTATCACCTTCCGGGACAAACCACCTTCCGGGACACTTTTCTGCCCCGCACCCCACCCCCTCGACTTTGGACGCACCTCAGAACACAAAAGAGAATCTATTTGATGTGCAATCTATATCTATCGAATCCTTATTTGCTGGGGCATTTTTTTGGCGTTATGCTTGAGCGATCTACAAACGCTACACTTCGGTAGCTCACGTTTTCGTGTGGTCGGCACAGTCTCTTCTGAGGGCCCTGCCCCTCCTTCTTCGACCTTCTGAACCGGTTCCTGGACGTCTTGAACCTTCTGGCGGCTCTCAACGTTAGCTATTCCTTCCCCAATCGTCATGGTACCTCCAGTCTGGATGAAGGCTTGACGTTGTGCCCGCTTTCGCTTTCGCCGAGCATTTTCTGCTCGGAGTCGCGAGTTCTCATCGTGCAACAGGACAGCGTTGTGCATCGCCAGCTGACACCCTTTGATGATCTTCTGCAGTGCTCGGTCTGTTGGGCTTGTCTCGGTTTGACGTCGTTTCTGGATCCGATCAAGCTCAACGATATTTGACGGAGTTTTGAGAGGGAGCGCTGAGCTTGGTTGTTCAAGGACCAGTGGAGGGCTTGGTGTTCGTGCTTTGACTTGAAGCCGGGCAAGGACTCGATCTGGATTGAAAGGAATAAGTCCTGTTGCTGCAAAGCCACTTTTGATGTTCTTCGAGCTGAATGTCTTTTTTCGAGCATCGAGGAAAAGCTCCAGGAATATTGGCTTGTCGATGTGATGAATTCCAAGTGCCATCTTTGCTTTGATCAGGTCGCCGTAGGTTCGCTTCAGGACCGAGAAACAACTAACATCGAGGGGTTGATGAAGATGGGAGGAATGCGCCGGCATGCATTCGGTAAGGATGGAATTCTTTTTACAGAACATGTCGAATTCTGGTGTGATATGGCTTCCGTGGCCGTCGAGGATGAGGAGCCAGTACTGGCCAACGGTTCGACATCGGGTTTGTGGCTCAAAAACTTCCCGAAGCCATTCCAAGGTAAGTTCGTCGGTTGTCCAGCCATTCTCACTGACTCCAATCCTCCAAGTCCTCGGCAACGGCGATCCCTCGTACCAAGTCGAGATATGGACTTTCCCCTCGAAGATGATCATCAGGTCGAGGCTCCAGCCATCCGCATTGATACACTCAATGACGGTAGTTCACTCTCAGTTCCCAGGCTGAACAACGACAGGTCGATTCCTCCGATCAGACCGAGTTACCACCTTGGCTGTACTAGCTCCTCCCATCTGGAAGCCAGTTTCATCGAAGTTGTCGATGTCATAGTCGAGAATACCGTTGTTCTTAACCGTGTTTTGGACTCGCTTAAACCATGCTTTGACCTTTTCTGGGTCTTCGCACAATGCTCGTTGATAGTCGTACTTTCGGGAATATCGTGACTTGAGAT
>PYST01000416.1:0-30810 GCA_003049485.1 Ophioceras dolichostomum | reverse complement strand
ATAGAATTGTAGAGGCCGATGGTAAAATGACAGCGTATTGAAGCTCCTTTTTTTATGCGGGGACATTAATTTTTTGGGGGCTGAGCCTGACTGCACAGAAAAGGAGACGAAGAGAGAGAATGGGAGCCGATTGTGATTCGACTTCACGGCCGCAGAGGCCTGGCCGAGGCCCACAACTCTTTGACCAGCGCCACACTTAAGTTCCTTAGGGCTGATGCGAGCCGCAGCGACCGACCTTTTCCCCGCGCAGCTTGAAGGGGAGTCGCTCGCCCTTTTTACTCCGTCCTGTACATCATTTCTTTCTTCATTTCCCCAGTCGCGTTCTTTCCGCTTTCCCTTCTCCGACTGGCGATTTGAATCACAATTGGCCGCTTTCATCTCTGTCCTGGCTGGCTCTGACGTGATGTGCTCCCTAAGATTGACTGAATCCTTACAGTGATGACCAAGCTCCAAAATAGTAAAAATACCAAATAGGGGGGCGCTCTAGTAGTATGGAGGACCCTCCTGACCTCCGCAACTAGCGACAGGTTGCTGTCCCGCACTTTTGCTCTCTTGGTTGGTCCTTGGCATCTCGCTTTTATGTACCGTACTAGGTTCCGTGTGGCGGTGGTCGCTAGGGTTGACCTAACACATCGACTTGAAACCTACCTTGCAGAATCCGCTGTTCTCACTTGCTCACTTTAATTTTGGCAGCTTCCACAAGGAATTGTGATGTGTGCACAGCCCACGAGCCGTATGGGAGGTATGGATGAGAGACGGGACGCTGGGTCGCTTTGGGCTGAGAGACAAGCTTCTCACGCACCCAGTCTTTGATGAACGGGCTCCACCCTGTGTGCGCCTTTTAATGACTGGTTTGGTGATAAGACCGACAAGCGACTTGCCGGACACGTGAGTGGAATATTCTCTCTTGCGATATTGTTCTGCGCAGGAACTAAGGCTCGCATGGAAACTCGTGCTCCACGCCAGGCACCCACGATCGGTCTTTTTATTTCAGTGCTGGAAGTGGAAGTTTCCGCTCCCTTCCGCGATGCCGACATGAATCGTACAGAGCGATTAAATTGCGAGATTACCTTTGACTTTCGTGCCTGTCACGCTTGTCAGCATCCTCACACAACTCCACACCCACTCCTATGCCTCCTTCGGCTCCTCCTCTCCTGCTGGACCTGGACCGGGCTGCGACACGGCCAGCATGGGGCCATCGATGACTTTGCTGAGGATCACATAGTCAGGCTCCGGGGTTTGGCCGTTTCGCAACTTCCTGGGCTCGGGAGAGATCTCGTCCTTGGAAAACCCCATTCTGTCGTAGAACGCAAGCCCTGCGGTGTTTGAAACGAAGCATGTGAGCATCACCTTGGTGATAGGCGGCAGGTTCGCCGCCACCGTGCAGAGGTGAGCCATCAGCAGGGAACCGAGACCACTCCTGCAGAGATGTGGAATAGATACAGAAGTCAGAGGAACCAGTCAGCAGCCAAAAAGGGGCGTGTGCGACAGACGAGAGGCCGAGTATACGGAGTTCATTGACGAGAATGCGGGGAAAGACGGACGGGCTGGGCTGGGTCAGAAACGCACTTTCGAACTTCCACCCGCAGGTGCACCTCGTAACAATACACCACTGGTTGGCCTTCCTCGAACGTGGGCATGAATGAGGTGAACGCTACGACGGCGCCAGCTCCGCTCTTGACCAAGATGTACCGCATGTCGGTCGATTTCATCTCCTTGAGCTTCTTGTCGCGATTCCATCCAAACGACGAGTTTCTGTAGTCTTGGCCACTGGTCAGGTCGATCAGGTCGAGGCAGGCCTGAAGATCGTCAGGGGCCATCAACTCGGCTTGGATCAGGCTCAGGCGGTACAACTCCTCACTCGAAGGGTGTGACCAGGTGGAATTCCATTCGCCATAGCCTTGACTGGACCGTGGTTGTATCCGTTAGTTGAAATTACTTTTTGCTCTTTTTTGTTTATCACCGGTGCTGCGCCCGACTGTTGTGTTTTTGGCGTCAACAGGGGTGATGGGTCTGGCGGGGCTGGCGGGTGCTGGCCGCGGCTGGTCGGCCGTTTAGTGGGCCGCCCGCCCATAACCCTCGAAGGCCAAGCGGCCAGACACTTTTGAGATAGCTGGTAGGGCGCCGGGCGTTTACGCTGAGGCCGTGGCGAAAAGCAAAAGGCCCTTGCGGAGCAAAGATAGAGTTGAGTGCTTACTCACGACGGTTCGAGGAAGTCTCGCAGGAACTCAGAATCTGTCTTCTTGTTGGCTTTCTGGATAGGGTTCGTGGGTGCACGACGTCGTCGTTTGCTGGGTCTTGCCATGGCGGACGCTTGTCCAGTGCCTAACAGCCGTAGGGGGGTAATTTGGGCAGGGAAAGGTTGGGTACGTGTGCTCGTACGGAGGACGGAGGAGCTTAGGGTAGACCGTCGCCAACTGGCTGCTGCTTGCGAAAGGAGCTGTCAGCAGTCAGCACTTGTATGCGATAAATAGCTGGGCGCCACAGCACATGATGGCAAGCCACAGCCCAAAAGCTCTTGTTGAAATGCCCACAACTCACCGACCCACCCACGCCGCGCCGCAAAAGTCCTTCTGTTTTCTGAACCAAAATAAAATATGAAAGTATCCGGAAGCCTAAACTCCGAGGGTTTCCAGTGCCGGAATCGTCTGGCCGTTTTTTTCCTGGATAAGTTCTGGTCGATTTGATGGCCAACGGATCGATTGACCACAGCGCCGCCTCCGCAGCCCCCGATAATTCGTTGTGAGGCCCCCGTTGTCAACCCTCTCATCGCATCTTAACGCTTGTTTCAGCCAACGCCATGCCGGTCGCCCCCCCCCTAAAAAACAACGGAACCAGTCATGTCGTCCAGCAACTGCTCGGCAGTCGCATATTCTTCAGGAAATATGCCACCCCCTCCTCTCGTTTAGGCCCGACTCTGGATTTGGAGCAAGTATGGGTTTCTGCCGTTTATTCCAGCTCACTGCTCACCAAGCGGAGCCGATGCTTGCAACTACCTAGTTCCTACCTACCATGCTGTTACTCACAGCTTATCTCTCACTCACCCCCGCTGTGTGTGCTGACGCGATCTTCCTTGTCATCGGAAACTAGTTCATCAGACGATCACGGGTCCTGTCCCTGTACCGCAGTGTTGTGCGCACGACCCGCAAGATTAGGGATGCAGAGACCCGAGCTGCCACATTGAAGTATTTCAGGGAGGAGTTTGAGAGCAACAAGGCTGTGACTGATGCTGTAAGTGTGCGGCGGTACCGTGATATTACCCTTCCTTCCTTGCGACCTGATTCGCGCTTGTAATCACGACAGTCGGGCTGATCAAGCGGCGTGTCCTGCATTCGTGTGGGCTCCCGGCCGGTGAGCCTCCAGAGCCAAATCCAACACTTGATCAAACTGGGCAAGTCAACCTTGGGGAGCATAGAGCGGTCTATTAATCAAGCATCGTAACCGCATCCTTTCTCTCCACCCCCCATACACAGTATATGCATGCATCGTGAATAGAAATGCCCTCCGTCCTTGGCCTCCTCGTAGATGATGACCTAATTTGGTAGCTTAAACGTTGCCTGCCAACTGCCACTCCCAAACTCATCCCTGGGAGTGGAGAGAATATAGGTATGTACACAACATCTGCAAATCGGGTGCTCCGTATAGTGCAGATGGTATTCGGCTCCGTATCTTACAGTCCGTCTTGACTCCTGACTCCTCCGTTTCACACCCAAACCCCACACACCCCAATCCGCCGCTCCAGGCCGTAGTTGAAGCCCCAGGCCAAGCACAGAGGGCAGGACGTGAGTGAGTGAGGCTCTGAATCATCCTTGGCGCTGCTTGTGCCTAGGATTCGCGCTGCAGATAATGTATAGATGCCCTTTGTGGCGTTTGCCGCCCTTTCGCCGGACGACCTGTGGGGAAAGGAGAAGACGTTAGCTACCGACCAACGCCCATGACAGCTCGACGGCGACAGAATCCGTGTAGCTCTACGAACCTTGCAGTGCTCGCAGCGCTTCTTCACTGCGGTGTGGACCTTCATCCCCCTCGTCTGTTCCTGCTGAAGAGCTCGTACAGCACCAATCACGAAGGTCGGCCGCGCGCTGTAACTGGCACAGCCGACGAGGAATGTCCTGGGGACCGTCGAGGATGTGCGCGCCGACATCGCGCCCGCGGCGAATGCTCTCCGGGTGAAGCTTCTCGTCTGTTGCTGCCGGTTCTGCACGAATGTCTTGGCTGTTGGTGCGATCGAGAGCGAGCGGAGGGAGGGGATCAGGGACGAAGCTGATGCGCCCGCCCTTGAGGCCTTCGAGAGAAGCGCCGTACCAGCCATTGCTGGTCGCCGCCGTCGTCTTCGTCGTTGCTGTCGTCGGCGTCGTTTTAGGGTGCTCGTCGGGTCGCAAAATTGGTGTGGCGGTTTGGGTGTGAAGTGGATCCGGTCGATTATCGGCGACGAATCGAATGACATGGTCACGCCACCTGGCACGTGATACCACTGACTCCCTCCATCGCATTGACTGGATACGCGTGTTAAGCTCGATTAAGGCAAACACCCCTTATTATCTTTCCTGCCCCTGATCTACCTGCACTCTACCTCGCTTTGACCTTCAGTTTCTAGCAAATGCATCCCATATTGCTCTTCAAATCTCCACCTCCATGCGCCAAACACAAAGACCAGTCTAGGGGAAGAATAAAATCTATAAAAACAAGGCAATACCATAACCATACTTTCTGTCCTAAACGGACTATAGAATGAACGCCATGAACAATGGGCATGGCTTCGGAATAGCGCATACTAACTCGAGGAATGTTCGATCTCCCCATTGCAGCCCGCACCCCTTCCCACCCTTCCTTCCCCCTCTCCCACCTTGATATTTGCCTTTTACCAAGCCAGATGCCAAAAACAAAGCCCCAGAATCAACCATACCTGACCGTGCCAGGCAAAGACAGACTTCTTTAACTACGGAGGAATGTCTTGAACACGCTCGACCCGGTGCAGTCAGACCATGGGTACCCGATCTCCTTCAGGTACTTCTCCAGCTCGGCGACCTCGGCGTCCGGGCACAGGATGCCGGTCAGGACCTTGCCGATGTCGCTGCCGTAGTTGCGGTACTGGAACAGGCTGATGTTGTACCGCGGCCTCAGCGTCGCCAGGAACTTCTCCAGCGCGCCGGGCCGCTCGGGGAACTCGAACATGTACAGCCTCTCGTCCGGGACGCTGGACCGCCCGCCCACCAGGTACCTCACGTGGCTCTTGGCCAGCTCGTCCCCGGACAGGTCCGTCACGGCCATCTCGCCCGACTCGGATATGCGGGCCATCAGGGTCTGCAGCTGGTGGTGCCTCTGGGCCGAGCCGCCGCCGCCGGGCGTGCTGAGCGATATGCCGAGCAGGATGTTGGCCTCCGAGTCGTCGGCGTAGCGGTACGTGAACTCGGTGACCGCGTTGGGCATGACGGCGTTGATGAGCTCGGCGAAGGCGCCGGGCCGCTCGGGGATTCGTACGGACAGGAGCGCCTCGCGGCCCTCGCCGACGTTGGCGCGCTCGGCAACGAAGCGCAGGCGGTCGAAGTTCATGTTGGCGCCGCTCGTGATGGCGACTAGCGTCCGTTTCGGGTCGCCAGATGGGTTCGCCGCTACCCACTTCTTCAGTCCCGCGACGGCCAGCGCGCCGGCTGGCTCGACAATCGATCGCGTGTCCTCGAACATGTCCTTGATGGCGGCACAGGCCTCGTCCGTCGTGACGCGCACCATCTCGTCTACCACCTCGGTGCAGATGCGGAATGTCTCCTCGCCGACCGTCTTCACCGCCGCGCCATCTGCGAAGAGACCCACGTCCTTGAGCAGCACGCGGTCTCCCTTGTCGAGCGACTTCGTCATGGCATCGGCGTCGTAAGCCTCCACTCCGATGATCTTGACGTGCGGCGCAATACGTTTCACGTAGACTCCCACACCAGCTATGAGTCCCCCTCCACCAACGCAGCAAAAGATTGCCTCTAGTCGCTGCAGGTTCGTTTGGCGCAGCAGCTCCATGCCGATCGTGCCCTGCCCTGCGATCACATACGGATCATCAAAGGGTGGGATGTTGATCAGCCCGTCGTGTTTTTCGCGCCGGGTGCATTCCTCCTTGGAGGCGTCGAAGTCGGCCCCGTGTAGCACCACATGGCCGCCCATGCGCGAGACGTTGAGGTGCTTGATGCTGGGCGTGCCCTCGGGCATCACGATGGTGGCCGGGATCTTCAGCTTCCTAGCTGAGTACGCCACTCCTTGGGCGTGGTTGCCGGCCGAGCAGCAGACGACGCCCCTCCAGGACTGCGCCCGGTCCAGGTGTGCCATCTTGTTGTAGGCGCCCCGCAGCTTGAAGCTGAATACTGGTTGCTCATCTTCGCGCTTGAGCAGGATGTTGCACTCGAGCCGGTTGCTGAGGTTGACCGCGTGGGTCAGGGACGTTTCGTTGCATACTTCGTAGACTTTGGACGTAAGGATAAGGCGGAGGTACTGGAGTGAGTCATGAGGTCGGGTTCAGAGATCAGCCGCTGAAGACGCTCTCGGAGGAAACAGAAGTGTATTTTTGGTTGGGCTTCCATACGTCGGGGTAGCCGTTAGGGAGGAGGAACTCTTCAGGCACGATTTTCTTCATCCGTCCTCGTTTCTCCTCCGACGGTGGTGAAGGGTTCGCGCTGTACTCGGTGAGGGACAGTCCGCTTAGGCTTGGTGTCCTCGGTGTCCTGGGCCTGTTGGGGACCCCGGCAAACGTGCCATTGACACCGTTGGGGACGCCATTTGGGAGCCCATTCGTTACCACCGGCACCGCGGACTGCTCTGAGGGTGTGGTCATACTTTCATAGGCAGGGTATAAGTTTTAGGTTGGTCGGGAAGGCTAAGAAGGTGAAGCAAGGGAAAACATTTGGAAAATATTTGGTGGGGTCCATCTTTTTGTCGTCACATTCTCGCCCTCTGTGCTCCGATTGCGGGGTGATGCGACAGGGATCAAAACTCAACCCTGCGTGATCTTATCAGCATTCGCCCGGGCACACTGTGGGAGCTTGAAGCTCGGGCCACTCACATCTGATCCTTGTCTCCTTACACCCAATCATTAGTCCTTCAGCGTCATACCACCTCACGAGATCGTCTATAACCTTTCGTTTCTCGAACTCCTCCTCAAGGTCTACCTTTCTCATCGAAACATACTAGTCTAGAGTTCGGCACTTAGACTGTCAGTGCCATCATGTCGAACCGACAACCAATCGACCGGCCACTGCCGTCGTCCTTCGACGGCAACGAGTAGGTTTTTTCTCCCTTTCCCTGAGCGCAAACTTTCCTCATCCTACACCCACCTAGAAGAGTTTCGGAAGCTCACGGAAGGCTCACGCGATGGTAACGTGTTTCACTCCGCAACAGTGACTTTTATAACGAAAACACCTGGCAGAAGATCGCCCGCAAGCTCAAGCAGGAGCCGCTCGTCCCGCTCGGCTGCATCCTGACCGTAGCCGCCTTCGCGAATGCGTACCGGGCCATGCGCAAGGGCGACCACGCGCAGGTCAACCGCATGTTCCGCGCCCGTGTCGCCGCGCAGGGATTCACGGTGCTGGCGATCGTCGCGGGCGGCATATACTACGGCGCCGAGCGCAAGAAGGAGCGGCAGATGTGGCAGGAGAAGCGGGACCAGGACGCCGAGGAGAAGAAACAGAAGTGGATCCGCGAGCTCGAGGCCCGCGACGAGGAGGACCGGCTCGTCAGGGAGAAGCTCGAGCGGCGCCGGCAGAGGATGGCCGAAGGCGGCGACAAGTCTGGGGATGGGAAGACTGGTGGTGCAGTAGCAAAAGCGGTGGCCGATGCGGCCGCTGCGAGCACAGAAGAGAAGAAGACTAACTCGGGGGGATGGTCGTCACTGGGTGGCTGGTTTGGAGGTTCCAAGAAGGACTCCTCCGAAGCGATCCCGCCCCCTTCACCGGAGGCAAAAACTGACAAGGCAGGGAAGTGAGGCTCTAAATGTCCGCCCAAATGTTAGGGGGGCGTCCATATAACCTCTCTGTGTATTATACCCACCCTGTCCTTCGCACACGCCCCAGGAAAGACAGTTTGTATGTTAGCCTTGTTTGGGAGTAGGGATGGTACATAACAACCCCAATCTTCGTGTAAAAAGTCTGAAACGTTGGCCCATACGGCCAGGTATAGTCCTATAGTTTGAAGCCCATCTCCCATTTTGAACTTCCATCGATCGCAACCGAGCATCTCGCTGAGTGATATCATCTTCCATGCGATGGAGCAGCCATAGTCCCGTGCACATAACAGTACACACCCACCCAACTCCAGTAACGCCGAGTCGCCTTGAACGAATGAATGTAGGAAATGCATCAAGCCATGCTGCCTCCGCTCCGGTTCTGCCCGATCAGCCCCGCCATCTCTAACAGGGCGCGGTCAGCCTCGATATCGCCAGTGCCGAGGTTGATGCGCCGCCTGGCTTCGGCCTCCTTGGCCTCCCACGCCCAGCGCTCCGCCTGCGCCTTCGCTTCCTCGTTCCCGCCACATCCCCACACCTCCAAGCTCTCCACGCGGAAGCGCTCCTGGAAGTTGCGGCGGCGGCAGGTGCTGGTGGCGAAGGCGCCGCCTTTGGACGTGTGGTCGTGCGTGAAGACGCCGAACTCGAGCCCGGAGTCGAGGAACAGCGAGACGGTGCCCAGCTGCGTCGTGGCGGAGTGGTGCCTGCCCGTCGTCTTGGTGGCGGCCGAAGCGGGGGGTGGGCAGCCGAAGGAAATTCCGGCGTGAGAGGGCGCGATGGACGCCGAGGGCCGCACGAAAGCGGCGTAGTCCTTGTTCAGAGAGCTCGCGCGCAGAACGTCGTGGACCGGCCCCAGCTGGAAAACGACTGTGGCGTCGTCCCCGAAGCACTCCCTGTGCGTCAGACGCCAGGGTTGTGCCACGTACGCACCGAACGTGACGACCTGGTCGTCCTCGTCGTCCTCTCCGCTTCCACTCTTGCCTCCGCCCCCATGCCGGAATCTCCTCGGAGGGAGCGACGCCGCAAAAGCAGACTCGCGGGACCCGTCCGGCACATCCGGGAGCCGGCGACCCCGGACGAGGAATATCGTCGGCGCCCGCCAGTTGAACACCTTGGTCTCGAAGCTTCCCATCGAGAACCCGTCGTCGTCACCTGAAAACAACAGCCTCATGCGGCGGAAGATGTCCGATCCCGGGATGAAGAACGAAAGCTGCGAGAGCACGTTGGCGTTCATAATCTCCCCTTTGTCTTGAAGTAGTGGCTGGGGTAGTTGGACCGCGAGTGATGGCATTTTTGTTGCCGGGGATCTCGGGCTGATCGCATCTGCTCCGCCGGCACCGCCACCGCCGCCGTCTTTGTGCTTGCTGAAGTCGAGGTTCTTGGAGAAGAGGAAATGGGTGAAGAGAGCATTGAAACCATCAAAGATGTAAGGGAAGCACGTCGGGACAATCCTCTTGAAATGACAGAATTTTATGCCTGGCGACGTTTCAACGTTGAGGAACGCGGCGAGCACGCACTCGGCCGTCGCCCTCAAACTCTCCAGGTCCTCTCCTGCCACTCGCCCCGCGGAGTAAAGTGACAGCCGCTCCTGGGCACCGAGGGGCGCAATCAGCAGTAGTAGCATAACGAGTTTGCGGAAGTTGTCCGCGGGAATCATCGCCCCGTGGATCGTCGCTGGCGCAGCCGCGGCTCGGAAGGCCTCGACATAGTCTAGCGATTCGAAGGCTGCCAGGACGAGGTCGTCATCGTCGTCTAGTGCGCCTTCGGCATCTTCGGGATCTTCATCGCCCGCCTCGTCTACAGCAAACCCAGGCGCAAAGCGGCGAGCAGCACCTAGGCTTGCCGGGGCCTGGGCAGGGGCCTCAGATGTTGCGTCCTTCGGCGGCTCTATCACCGACAGCTTCCGGTCGTAGACGGCGAGGCTCTTGAAGAGAAGCTTCATCCGGTCCGCGGACCCCCGCTTCAGAACTTGGCGGTAACGCTCGGTGAGCAGCGTGATCACGATGACCATCTGCTCCAGTCCAAGCACGGCGGGGGCATCGTGAAGGAACGGAAACGCGCCGATATAAGATACGGCGTGGAAGAGCACTGGGGAGGCCCCAAGGATGTCGGGGATCTCCAGAAACCGGGCAATTGTCGCTTCTTTCAGGTATCGCACACCACCCTCGTGGTCGGCCAAGCTCTTGAAGTTGTCTTTAAGTGAGTACAGCTCCAGTGATGTGAAACACTTGGTCGCGAACTTGTTGGCCTTTCTCCCATTTTTATTGCCGACTCTTAGTGGTTAGTGACTGCAAGAGACGTTGCTCACAAGGGCCGGCTGGCTTACCAAATCTCTTGTTAGCTGTTCATTCGTGAGCTGAGGCCGCTCCTCCACAGACTGCTCTTGACCCATTGTCTCCGTGGCGGTCTAGAATATCTGAGGTGACCTGTTTATGGGTAGTAAAGTCTCCTGAGGGAGAGACACCGAGAAATTCCTCAGTTTTGGAGCTGACCATCTGATTCCTCACCCATGCTGGTAATCATCGTGGAAACCAACACGGCGTGCGGGGAGTAACGTGAGTTAGAGCCTGATGAGGTTGAATGACAGAGCTCTGGAGGATCGACTGTGCTCCTTTCAGTTCATGCGGCACCACCAACTCAGCCCTGGCCAGTGCTGAATGTTAGCTGCTGAGGGGATGCCTGTTCCCCCAGTGCTGCGGATGTGGGGTTTGGTGCGTCACGTTCTCGTAATTCTGGCACTGTGTGGCTGAAGCCACAGAACACGGCTGAAACGAGACCACTGAATCGTCGCTCTGAACGGAAAGCATCTATGCGATTAGGCTTCTACAGTATACATTGCCGCTCGACTGAACGCATTCGGCGCTGGAGACAGACCAAAGCTATCTCCTGCTATGCCTAACTCCCACATCGGGACCAACTTGGGGAAAAGGAATATCAACGGTGTAAATGGAAGTGAACAGTAAACAACTCGGAGTCTCGCATCGCCGTTCTGCACGCCAGCCTGTCCGTTGCAACCAACAAGAGACGAAAAAATAGGGAGATAGAGAAAATGAGGGGATGAAGAAATAGAATATTGAGTAAAAGGTAAAGAATGACGTGAAGAAATGAAATATGAAGAAAAAAGAAGAAGAAAAAGCAATACATGAGAACCAGCCGCCCGCCCGCAAAAACACCGCATAGAACAACTAAATGTAGACAATGTAGATCCCAGTCAGTTCACGCGTCATCAGCCTTCGAGGGAGTCACCGAGGAGATAAACTTCTGATACTGCTCATCCTCAGAGACCGGCGGCGCGTTCCTGTTCGCAGGCCTCACGGACCCCGCCGGAGCGACGGCGGAGGAGGATCCAGCAGCCTTCGCCGTCCAGAGCACCCCTTCGTGGTGCGGCGGTGGTGCCTGTGTCGTCATCTCCACATCGTGTGTTTTGGACGCGGATGGGCCGCTTCCTAGCCAGTTGGCATCCTCGCCGGCCTCTTTTCCGTCGTCTCCACCGGGGTTGGACCGGGGCAGTCGCATCGCGAGGAGCACGTACTCGGCGCGCGTCATGTTGTCCATGACGTCGTTCATGTACCTCCTGACCTCCTCCGGGCTCGCCACGATCCGCGTCAGGCTCTCCAGCAGGCGCTGGGAGGTGGACTGCAGTCGGATCGTGACGGGCTGCCAGTAGTCCTGGTCTGGGTCACCACCGTACTCAGTCGTGCTACCCTTGCGCACGACGATGAACGATGCGAGGAGCTGCTGGTTGGTACCCGCGGGGTTGGGTATGAATTCCAGGATGCTGAACTTGGGGAACAGATACCGGTCGCCCGTGCCGCCGGCGAACTCGAATACCGCGGCAGAGTAGTCTGGCTTCGGGGCGGGAGGTGGGCCCTTGGACCTGAGCGCCGGCTGGGCGGCAGGCTGCACCTGATGTTGAGTAGCGCTCTGGCTCATGCCATTGGAGACAGCCCCGTTCGTTTTCGCCGTTGAGCCGGGGTTTGGCGAGGGAGCAACGCTGCCCTGGCCCGACGCTTTTCTTTGCATCTCCAGCTCCTTCGCCGCAAGCGGGGAAAGCTTGTCGAGAATTGCTTTCAGGTCTTGAGCGTCAGAAAACTGAGGCCGGTTCTTAGCAATTCGGCGGACGATTTCTCTAGTCTTGGAGTCGTCTAAAGCGGCCTTCACCAGCAGCACCACAAGCGGGTCGCTCCCGTCCGGGGGCCGGAGGCTGGCCGAGGTTTGCAGCGGGTTCGAGGCCAGCACGATGTCCAGGATTGCCCGGACCTCGTCGGCGAAGTAGCGAACAGTCTTCCCTCCGACGAGCAGCCGGTCGGCGGAAGGACCCTGCGCGGAGCCCTTGCGCTTGGTTTCAGCCGTAAGATCATCTATGATTGTCTGAAAATGTGCGAGCTCAGCGGGCGAGGCGTTGCTACCGGCCACGCGCTTCATAAGGTCGCGGAGGTGTGGGTCATTCGAGGCCCTCTCAGCTAGAAGAACGATTATGGGGTCAGTGCCGGCGGCTGGCGGAGTAGCCTCGCCGCTGGCCGCCGGTGAAGGGGCACCGTTTTGATTCACGGCGCCAGGAGTCGCCGATGGCGGGGGCGGAGGTCGGCTGGGGAAGGACGGCGGTGCAGCAGCGGGGGGCTGTGTAGGGGCGGCCGCGGCGGGGGGGGGAGGCGTTGTCTGTGGTCGATTTTGCGCGCCGGGCACGGCGGCGGGCGGATCGAATGCTTGCTGAGTCGGAGTAGCTGAGGATGGCCGTTGGGGAGCTTGTGGTTGCGACGGTGGTCTCGATGGCGGCGCGGGGTTTGTAAGAGCGTTGTCTGTGGGTGTCGCTACGGGCGTCGAAGGCGTCGAGATCGACGTCGGAAGCGGTGGCGGCGGCATGATCCCATTAGGAGGGCCGTACTGGAGGACAGGGCGTACAGACGCGGGGGGAGGAGGTGGTGGCTTCGGGTCCTTGACACCGTACATAGTGGCCTCGAAAATATGCGGTTCGACGATGACAGTCACAACGCCAAGCTTGCTCATGCTGTCCTTGGGCGGGTTGTTGGGCTCCTCTATCACGACGCCCTTGCGCTTGGTTGGCTTCGTCCAGTACTTTTCAAATATGACCTCGCTAATCCATCTTTGACGAGACCTATGCAATGATTCGCCGGCAACACCACTAGGCAGAAAACGAAGACGACCATATGTCAGCTCCGGGGCATCAGAGTATACCGACAAGTAGGGAGCATGAAGCATTGGTGCATCGGTGAGCAGCAGCGAGCAGCAGGGAAGGAGCCTTGCTGATCGTACGTACCTTTCAAGCACTGTTTGATACTCGTTGTTCGGCAGATCGTCGGGTTGGGGTTCGTCGACGATGGGCAACGGCTTGCCCGGCTGGATCGATCTCGGCAGCGGCTGCACAGGAGGGGGAGGGGGAGGCTCCTCCACGACGGGGGTCGCGGGAGCTAGAGCAGGCGTCGCCGAGCGGTTCTCCGGGGGCGTTGCCGTCCTCTTCTTTGCAACTTGCTCAACTCTGGCGGCCGCCCGAGCCGGCAGCTTCCTCTTCCTTTCCATTGCGTGGGCCGGATCGGGCCTCAGTAGGCCATGGATTCAGCAGAGGCAGAATTCGAATGTCTCCAGTTGTGCACAGACGAGGGTTGCGCTACCGGGTGAGCGCACGTGGGAAATACCGAGGAGAGGTGTTCGGCGAGGTTGGTGGAGCGAGGTGATGCGAGGCACGCTGAGGCAAGGCTTTGTCTGGGACTGACTGGGCTGATTCATAGACGTGGAGGAAGCGGGTGACGAGGCTAGCTAGACTGAGCGACACGAGGAAGCGATGTGAAGAAACGAAATGCCTGTCGACCAAGCGCCAGGTGTGCAGAAACAGGTGTTAGTTGTGCGCGCAGCTTCGCGGTCCTCCGATATGGTGAGTAGAATGGACTCGATTCGAGCCTCTGGATTGCGATACGTGTGGTGATAGGGGGAACTTGCTGTATGTGAGGTGAGGTTGTCGTGATTCGTGCGTGAATTGAGGACGTCGATCTGGTATTCACGGCTTGGTCCCTTGGTGCTACCCGCGCTGTGGCGCTAGAGCCTAATTTGGCGCGCACGCGCCGCACTTGGCTTTTCCCAAGCTGGTGGGAAGCGGGGCCAGCCTGAACGATAACGACCACCACCTCATATCTGACGACAGCTTTGATGAATAAGATCCTCATGGAGTCATGATCTCACGAAGGGCATCCTGTTTTCGAACTGGGGGTCGCCAATCCCCAGGTTTTTACATGATTACATTAATGAATCTCTAGAATCCCTTTCACTTGCTTTTTCTGCTTGTGCTCTTCTATTCTCTTGTCTAGTTGCTCTCGCAATACCCAATATCTCCATCCCCCTCTCTGTATTCCAGTCGGACTCCCCTTGATGTCTGGCCGACCAGACCTCTGGTGGTTGGCGATCGTCCTCGTCGCTGTCCCACTCTGCATCTACGCTGGACTCCTCCTCCTCCTTAGTCTTCCTTCCCTGCAGAGAAAGTGCGTTCTCGTCCTCCATCCTATTGTGTCGGCCTAGGCATCGTGCTGTATTGTGAGGGTGACTGAAAGGTTGACTGAGACTGATGATTCGTGTTAATCCCTCGGGTGGGTGTGTAGCGCGGTGTACGCACACCGTGTACATACGCTCCTTTTCACCAATATCGACGAACCTGAGCGATGGGGTTTTGCGAGTAAGGTCTTTCTCAACTTCACCCCCAACCGCCGCATTGGTTGCCTGACTTCGGGCGAGGTGCTAAAGGCTGTTATTGTCTTTCCCCTCTCTAGGAAACCAAGTTACCCCCTTCCTCCTAAAGACCCGTGATGGAGAGACGCTATTTGGATGGCACGTGCTACCCCTAGCTGTGTATGCCAAGTATGAGGAGCTGCTTCAGCGGAAATCAGTGGCACATAATGAGGACTTGGCCGAAACCGAAGCCTGCAAGATCCTCAGAGAGGACCCGGACTCCCGTCTCGTTATTTCATGTACGTCCACGAGTGTTGCATGCGGCCTTGTCCGTGGTTTCCAGTCTCTCTGTGCCCTTCCTCGACTGGACTCCCTGGCATGCATTCTAGCACTCCACTAGCACTACCGCTAACAAAACATCCGACACAACGCACGGCCGCAGTTCACGGTGTAAGAGCTGATGAGCTAATGCCGCAGCGGCATATCTTCGCGACCGGCAGCCGTTGCAAAGGAAAGCGAGTGTTGTTGCGAGCAGATGTGTGCTGATACAAACCTCGTGTACGGTAGAATGCAGGTCATGTCGCCCAGGGCACCCGCCCGGCGCACTATCACGCCATCACAGATGGCTCGCCGTCCACGCACCTAATCACCATCGACTATCGTGGGTTTGGCCGCAGCAGCGGCAGCCCCACGGAAGATGGCATGATTGTGGACGCCATGGCCCTCGTCGACTTTGTTTTGAACGACTTGGAGATTCCACCGTCTCGCATCGTGATTGTCGGCCACAGCCTGGGGACTGCCGCCACATCCGCCGTAGCTGAGCGCTGCGCCTCCAAGGGAATCGACTTCGCCGGTATCGTGCTGGTCGCCGGCTTCAGCAGCCTTCCCACTATGCTCAGTGGGTATGCCATTGCCGGTTACATCCCAGTGCTTAGGCCTCTAGTGCTATGCCCGCCGCTGCTTCGCTGGTTCTTGACGCTCGTCGTCGACAAGTGGCGGTCGACGGACCGCTTAGCTGAGATGACGCGTTTGGTCAAGATTCGGGGCGGCAGACTCCGGATCTTCCTTGTCCATGCCTTCAATGACTGGGACATACCGTGCCACGAGGACGACAAGCTCTTTGCCGCGGCTGTGCGGGGCCTCGCGACCGAGGAGCTGAGCGAGCCGTCCCTTTTGGAGATGAAGGACGAGCGGACAGTTGGGAGGGGCAAAAATGCGTTCGTGGCTACTTGGACCGACGGCAACATTCTGATCAGACAAGAGCTAGTCCGTCGCGGAGGTAAGCCATTCCCAAATATCAAAAGGGGTGAACCTCTCGCCGCTAACAAGTATGGTCGATCACCATCTCCCCAGGCCACAACGATGTCCTCCCATCCGCACCGGTCAACCTTGCTGTGATGCGTGCGTTTAGGCATGATTGAGACCGTCCAACCCGACCGAGCCTTCCTACCTTGGTGTCCACTACCTAGTATCTCCTTACCCTACCTCACTCGCAACTCGACGAGTAGATATACTCAACATGTCTAGGTAATGGTTTAGATTATCCGGCAGCAAGATCGGTCATCGACTATTCCATACCGTGGTGCAGGACTGCGTACTTAGCCCTACCTAACCCAAAAGGTTGGCTGGGTCTGGACAGTCACGGTTGATCCAAAATTCAACGCAATTTCAAATTCACCCCTGGTACCCCAGATCTTGAAGATGCGCGTACCATATTAGACGTCTCTGGCGTGAGCACTTTCGACTCTTCTCCCCTCGGCGGGTCTCTTCTGAAGGTGGTGGAATCCCCCACACATGTCGCCACCTGCGTACCTTAGATAAGTACCTACCTACCTACCTAGGTTCCTACCTTGGCACCTGGATGGAAGCTACAGGTCAAAAGCCGGGCCTCGACCGGGCGTTCCGATGGCTAGTGGCCGGAAGAACGCATCTCGACGCGTCAGCTCAACCACGGGAGGTTCCGAAGATGGACACATTCATGCAGCTGCAGTCTCCTACATCGGCTCCGCACTCTAGACCTCCAGACAGACGTGGAGAGAAGGTGTCACACCCACCACTTCACCCGAGATCGTTCCCTCATTCCGAACTCCTTGATAGGTCAGCGGCCGACAACATACCTATCGCCAACTACCTATCCAGAGAGCACAGTATGTTTTCCTCCGTGGGCTTCATACATGGTGGAGAACGCGCAGTCTAAGGCGATGCCAAGACATCTGGGGAAGTTTTGATGTGCTGCGCTCTGCTGTGCTCTGAGACTAGTTGAGAAAGTGGAACTCGGCCTTTTCAAAGAGGTTGTCTGTGTCCGTCTCTACAGCCGACTGGGCAAGGTATTGTGAGTACTCGATGCTCGGCTGGTGAGAGAACGTGACAACATTTTCCAACATTTTCCAACATTTTCCAAGCCGGAAGGTGTTTCGAGAATATGGAAGGGAGGGCATCTGGATACCGATAGCCTCGAGGCTCTCGTACTTTTCGACTTTACGTGGTGGCATCATTACTAAACCTTCAGACGGGGCTCTTATACCACTAAGAATGGCCAGATCGGAGTCAAGCTGGACGAGGCCGGTAGGGAAAACGGACGAGGATCATGACGTGAGTGTTTGCCGCCAGTCGTCAAACATTAAGAGGTGAGTCTGATGTCGATTGTTCGGTAGGGATCCGGGGATGCCAAGACATATTGGCCTTGGATTGGCTACCTATCCTCCTACGCACCCCTCCGTCCTTCGCTAACCTTCCGAGCTCACTTCAAACGATGATCAAGTGATTCTAAAATTCCCCCGCACATGCCATAGGTTGACAAATCTCCGATATGGGGCTTGCCGCCTTGA
Source organism: Ophioceras dolichostomum (assembly GCA_003049485.1). NCBI lineage: Eukaryota > Fungi > Ascomycota > Sordariomycetes > Magnaporthales > Ophioceraceae > Ophioceras > Ophioceras dolichostomum. The sequence goes on along the minus strand of PYST01000416.1, from coordinate 13,329 downwards.
CCGTCAACGGATTTCACTTCTCCCTTACCCAACAGATCCAGGGCTCCCTTTCTCTCGAAATCCCAACCTACTTACCTCCAGGTAGGTAGGCATTCGACCCCCAAGGTCTTGGATCCCCGCTTGCGACCGGCCACCACTAGAAGCGAAACTCAATTCCCCGCTCGATGTGCTACCGGGCCGGGCACAGCAGGGTCCATGCGAACCCGCAAGACTTTCCTAGTTCAGCGGATCTGAAGAACAAGAATGAGGCCTCTGGGCGAATAAACTGTCAAAGATGACAGAAGGTTGGCCTGGCTGGAGGAAGTGGGTTGGCTGGGAATGGAGGTGGGCAAGCGCCGCCCGGAGAATTATCCCTCCCCCCCCCCCCTTGTACGGGAAGCCGAACGCATCAAACTCATCCAGGTCCAAGTCCAAGGATCCTCTCTCCATCTCTCTCTGAGAATGTATGGCGTTTCGGTTTCACATGGCGGTTTGAACAATCCTATCTCCTCATTGCCGGACAAGGCCTGACTGTTTCTCTAGACAGAACACGCGTTCATCACTCTCATGATGAAGTTGACGTTAGGCTGGCTTATGCCACCAATCCACGAGGCCTAGCTCCCTGCTCCGCGGCCACAAGCAGGCGCCAACTTGATAGTTGCAGCTCCTGGCAATGGCCAGAACCCAAGGCCATGACCCAGGCCATGCCTGGCCTTTTCAAGATGTCGGCAAATCTCTTGATACGAGGCCTACCAACCTCCAACCAACCACAAACCCCGCAAGTTGTGACTTTTTTTCCCCTGGAGGGTTTGTCTTTTCAAGTCTTCTATCGCGTCATTAAGGTTAACCTTCGAACCGGCACACCACTAAGCGCCCTTCGCCGAGATATCAACTCACGGTCAAGTCGTTCGCTCTCGCTGTCTGCTCCAACTTTGGTCGAGCCGGTCACAGGGGCTCAGGAGGGGGACCACTTTCACTCTCAACTCTAACTTGTAGAAAATCCCGCACTTAGGCTCACTCAATTTCACTTCACCTCACCTTGACTCGCAACGTCGGGACGACAGGCATTTCGCCAACGGACGTCGTGGGGCCGAGTGGCCGAGTGGGTCACATTGGTCTGACCGCCATCTCATGAGATGTCGGCCCATGAGGTCCCATGAGATCCGGCTGCCCAGCACTTCTCCAGCTGTTGCGGGCTGTTGCGTGACATGCCGGGAAGGATGGAGCCCTTGAACCCTTAAGCCTCTTCATGACAATCGGCCAAGGCTTTCTAGCCGACCCGCTGGGCCCGTCTGATGTCTTTGCCTCTTGGATGAGTTGCAGCTTACAAGCAACCATCCGTGAGAGTCCAATACTGAGGCTTTGCCGGCGCTGCTGTGCCGATTCCGATCATCCCCCGATACCGACTGCGATGCGGTTTTGGCCATTCAGAATCTCCAGGAAGTGCACCGGTTACAGCGGACCGTTGAGGCTCTTGGGATGGATCCCATCATGGATCCCATCACGGAAGCCGTGTCGCCCCCGGGTTCGGGCGAATGCCGAGAAAGAGACAGACCAAAGCGGCCACCCGATTTGAGTCAAATGCAGCTCTTGGCCAGCATTGTTTTTGGCTCCCGTATCTGCTCCTTTGCCTGCGTGGGTGGTCTAGGCTGAGCTAGGTCGTTAAACTTTCTTCGTTGCGTGCTGGTTCTTCTCCGCCATTTTTGGTCGTCCTGATTTCATCTTGCATTCTCCATGCGGCTTTAAACAACAACTCACTTGCGGGAGACTTCGCACATTGAGCTGCGGAACCTGGAACCTGTGCCCCCGTACATCACCACCTCGCCATGGCTGAAGACAGCAGGCCATTGTCAACCTCGACCGACACCATCAAGCCCCTTGATAGGGAGGTAGCAGTCGTAGAGCTCAGCAAGGAGCGGAGCAACTCGACGAGCCCGACACTAGCTAAGTCCACAGCTGTCGAAAATGTAGCTGATGTCGAAGACTATGGCCGGGAAAGGGTGGTGGCCAATATGGAGCTTATGGCCTTGAAGGCCCTCCATACCGACGACGATCCTGCCCTGAACCCGTGGACTTTCCGGACATACTTCCTCGGTATGCATTCGTAACTCCTGAACAGTCAAGGTGTGGGTGGGAACAGGGGTTACGGCGGCAACACTGATACCACATTCCCACTTGTCGATGGACTAACTCTATTTCAGGCCTCGGGATCTCGGTGTTCGGATCTGCCCTAGCCACCATCTTCATGTTCAAGCCTCAGCCGGTCGCCGTCTCGGTCATCTTCTTGGCGGTGATCAGCTACGTGCTCGGCAACGGGATGGCCATGTTCATCCCCGCCAAGGGCAGGGTCAGCCGGTGGCTGAACCCCCACCCCTTCAACTCCAAGGAGCACCTGGCCATCATCATCTTCTCCAGCTCGGCCTCGCACGCGGCGCACGCCACCGACGTCCTGGCGGCGCAGAAGCTATACTATAACGTGGTCCCGAGCCCGGTCGTGGCCGTCCTGCTGCTCTTCTCGTCGCAGCTGCTGGGCTACGGCCTCGCCGGATTCCTCCGCAAGGCCCTCGTGTATCCGACCAAGATGCTGTGGCCGAATGTCCTCCCCCTGAGCACCCTCGTCGAGACCCTGCATCGCGACAGGGATGAGACGAAGAAGCGCTGGAACTTCTTCTGGCTCGTCTTTGTGGTCGTTGCAGTTTGGGAGCTGTTCCCTCAATATGTGAGTTAGAAGCTCATCCCCTGGCGCATCCCATCATCCGAGCGCGAGGCCTGTACTAATATCGAGAGAAGATTATGCCTGTCTTGACCGGAATCAGCATCCTCTGTCTGGCGAATCGCAAAAACCTCGTGTTCGCCAACATTTTCGGAGGCACAAGCGGCAACGAAGGCCTGGGGCTGCTCTCAATCTGCTTTGACTGGCAGTATATCGGCACTTCCGCCTTCTTCCTCCCTCTCCAGACCCTGACGAACGCATTCATTGGGTGGGTAGCAATTTCCCCGCGAGGAATATCACGTCCTTGTCACCCCCTTGCTCTGGCTATTCAGTGAGGCGGGGCAGGGCTGACATCTCGTATATCCAATGATTTAGGTATATCTTGTGCATGGTCCTCTTTGTCGGCCTCTACTACGGGAACGTGTGGAACGCGCGGAAGTTTCCTTTTCTTTCTCAGCAGCTGTTCTCTTCGAACTCCACCGAGACCAGTTTCAGGATCTACAACCAGTCTGCCATCCTGAACTCCGACTTTGAGCTCGACCACAGCGCGCTCCAGGCTCAGGGGCTGCCGTCCTTTTCTGCCACCTACGCATCGACTCTCCTCTCGACGAACCTCTCCGTGTCGGCCACAATCGTCCATAGTATGTAATATCTTAGTGCCGGTTCACGGTTGTTCCCTCCTCCCTCATTCTCCTACTATTTTCCCCCATGCTGTATCTCACCATTCGACTGCCGCCGCAGTTCTTCTCTACCACTACGAGACAATAAGCGAGACCTTCAGTTTCAAGCGGCCATCGGTCGCTGGCATGCGTCACTACCTCGCCAACGTACGCCAGCGACTCGCCAACTCCCGTGCGATGCTTCGAAAGTCACCAGCCGGCAGCGAGAAGCAAACCGAGAGCGTCAACCTTGACGGGCTCGACCCCCACCACCGAGCTATGCTCGCCTACCCCGAGGTGCCCAACTGGTGGTACGCCTCCGTGCTCATCTTCTCCGTCATCGCGGCACTCGCCTGCAACGGCTCGCTCCACACGACCCTCCCCTGGTGGGGTCTCGTCCTGGCCATCACTATCTCGTTCATCGCCACTCTGTTCCTCGGGGCCCTGGCCGGCCTGCTGGGGTTCTATGTGCCCATCACGTCCGTCGTCCAGCTGGTCGGGGGCTACATCTACCCGGGCAAGCCGGTGGCGTCGATGTACTTCGTCCTGTTTGGGGGAACCACGCAGACGCAGGCCATGCAGCTCGTCTCCCACCTCAAGCTGGCCCATTACGGGAAGCTCGCCCCGAAGGCCACCTTCACCTTCCAGGTCCTCGGGACCGTCTTCGGCGCGTTGATGAACTACGCCATCATGAGCTCCATCACCACCAGCCAGAGGAAGATCCTCCTCAGCACCCAGGGTACCAACATCTGGTCTGGACATTCTATCCAGTCTTTCAACTCCAATGTCGGTATAATTATCTTTTCTGTGTCGTCTCGTGAGCCCTGGTCCCTGGTCCCTGGACATCGAACCTGCTAAGAATATCATGCTGACGCTATTATCATGATCGACCAAAACCTCAGGCCATCGCCTTCGGCGCCCTCTCTCAATACATGTTCAGTATCGGCCGCACCTACTCCTGGGTCGTCTTTGCTCTTCCCCTCGGCCTCACCCTGCCACTTCCCCTGTACATCGCTCACCGACTGTACCCCAAGGCGGGTTTCGACTATGTGGTCGTTCCCCTGATCGCCGCCTTCCTCGGCTTCCTCTCCGTGGGCATCAACAGCTCCGTGACGGTGCAGTTCATCCTCGGCTTCTCCATCCAGTTCTACGTGCGCAAGCGCCATCCGCGCTGGTTCCTCAAGTACAACTACCTCCTGGCCGCGGCCATCAGCGGCGGCACCGAGCTGCTCGTCTTCATCACCACCTTCGCCGTCCAGGGCGCCAGCGGGAAGGCAGTTGTCTTCCCACCTTACTGTGAGTATCGAACCACCTAGCAACGACGACGTAGCGTAAACCATTCCCAGACTTGGATCTTTTGTATTTCGTCACTGTGGCTCTGATATGAACTGCTTGCTGACTATTTTGAATTCTCGTTGCATTGCGAATAGGGGGTAACAACTATCAGGAAGGAAATTACGACTTCTGCGTCCGGAATCCTGCCCTGCAAGGATAAAGCTTGAAATTCTGACGAGCAGCGGAACACCCGTGCTATGGGCATGGGGTTTACCTTTCAGAAGCTATTTACTTGTTTTCCACGACCATGAGGCCATGAAAAGGACCGAGCTCCATGTATAATTTATAGTATCTGTACGGAGGTCGGTTGCAAAAGTGACGAGAATGAAGAACGGGCAGTATGGTCACGTAGAATCACGTGGATTAACTGTGCTGGTAGGGGCTTCCGTATTGCAATATCCCTGAATTCCAAGTGATTTCCGGTTATCTGTCCCTAAATGGAGTCGCTAAACGCATCTCTTTACAGCGATCCTAGCGTAGTGACAGCCTAAATTAATTACAGTCGATAACGTAACACAGTATTAAGTATAGTGATCGCCGCCAAAAAGACCGAGGTACGGACCACTTCACCCACGTACCTTTTTCTCAACACTTTTGCAACCAACCTCCGTAGTCTTTACTCCTCCAAGAGGACCTCGAGACCTCGACAACACACTGGTATGAGCTAGCACAACTATTGTCATGTCTCACACTAGGACTGTGAATTTGGAACGTCGGAATTTCAGAAGATTACATATTGGCTTCATGACAGAAAGCTGTCGCGATTATACTAGGAAGCGGTCTCAAGTTCCACTCTGTTGGCTTTTTGTAAGGGGTTGTTACACATCCTGAGGAGTGATGTGGCGGTATTGATTTCACGACTAGGCAAAACTATATCTTCAAAGAGCCTAGAGCATCAAGGGCATCATTTTAAGGGCGTGGTAGGTATGCGATAGGTACATAGACCAAGAAGCCTGACTTTGAGAGAGTAATACTAAGAAAACTTGAGGGGAGGAGGGATGGGTTTCAAAGATAAGAGGAGAACCCCGACAAGCAAACGATATCTAAACTATCGTCCGTTTGCCAGAATAAAGAGACAGAGGGGGAAAAAACCGAAGAATTCCAGATCCCAATAGAGGAAGAAAGGACACTGATATCAGACTACGAGTGATCCGCCAAAAGGGGCAGATCTCGGAAAGGGGGAGAGTTCGCCAGTCGCGTTGATGAGAGATCATCCGGAAACCACCCAAACTTGAAATAAAACGCCATTGGTTAGTATTCCCCGGCCAAATTGGAACCCAACTGTTTGGACCCAACCACTCCCCGTTCATCTCAACATGGTCACGGTCCTTGCTTCTCCCGTCAACCAAGAGCGGACGACGCCTCCAATCGGCTCATCGGTCCCCGCCCCAGCCGAATTGACGGTTGACCTCGTTCATAGCATTGACCCCGGCCCTGAGGAAGCCCATGGCTCCATCGACAAGAGGCTGCCCGCTCTGAAACGTCGGCTCTGCACCCTGGGAGTTGATGAGATCCTGCTGGTCGAGCGTGCACTGGCGCTTCTCCAGGACGGCCTTGTGGATGGCGCGTCCCCACAGGTTGTACCACTGGTCCTCGCTCAGGGAGACGTACTCCTTGCGGCCGTTGGCGCCGGGGCGCGAGAAGGGCCACTCGGAGGCCACGACCTCGAAGTGCTTGGTACCGAAGAACAGGAACGGCCAGACGAAGAGGAACAGGAGCGTGATGAAGAACACGATCCGCACCCACTGGGTCAGGCGCCAGCGGTTCACGCCGCACTCGTTGTAGACGTCGACGCGCTCGTCCACGAGCGGGAACCGCACCTCGATGTGCCCCCGGTAGTTGGAGGCGCGCACGAGCCCGATCATCTTCTCGCGCACGGCGTCCTGGTCGAAGCCGACGACGCGGCGCCGCAGGGTGAAGGACTTGAGGCCGGCGTGGCTGGCGCAGTACATGTGGCACCACTCGGCCAGTGACGGCTTGGGGCTGCCGCCGACCTCGATGCTCTGCTTGCTTCCGGGGGCGCGTGTCGCCCACACGGTGCCACGGTGGGCCTTCTCGCTGTTCTCGACCGTCCGCACCTCCCGCCACGACACCCGGTTGGTCGCGTCCGAGTATAGGTACGGGGTCAGCTCGACGCGCACGTCAAAGTCTGTCACCTTCTTGCGCTCCTTCTTGCCATGGTTGTCGACCGTCTCGTGGTGTGTGCCCATCACCTGCACGAACATGCGTGGCGGCCGCGTTGCCCAAGCGGCGACGTGCGACGCCAGCAGCTCCGGGTCCGAGTCGAGCCGCTTGTCCATGTAGCACTCGGCCCCGGAGTTCTGGTCGATCGAGAGGGCTGAGACGGCGTTTGGAGGAGCGTAGTAGGCGGAGGCGAGGGTCGGAGGGTGCGGCTGGTTGGCGAGCAGAGGCTGGCTGCTGCCTCCACTGATGGTCGAGTCGGCGACATCGGTGTACAATGGCGGCAGCTCGTCGTCGTCGCCCCTGGACCCGAGGTGCGGAACGTCATCGTCGGCGTCGTCGAGGAGATGGTCGAGTCCGCTGTTGCTGCCACCTCCAGGGTTCGTGTGCAGCGAAACAGAGTCCTCGAGCGGCAGAAGCGGGTCCTTCGGCTTGCTCATCTTTGATGATGGCTGAATAAATTGAGGTGGGAGTTATAATCAGCCCAATTGCAGGCGTTCGCCTACGTAGGTCTCTCTCAATCGCCAATTGAGACTGAAGGGTTTTTTTTCTCTGACGAAAACGTGGCCTGGTCAATGGCAATAGTGACGGGCGAAGGCAGGCTGGAGGATGAACGAGACGGGGACGGAGACGGAGGATCTCAAGGTCTCAAGGGTCAGGAGATGACAGGCACCCATTTTTGAAGGCGCAGCACATCGTTCCCAAACGGGACATGTGCATAGGTGCAGACTCGTCAACTCCCCGCGAACACGTACGCCCCCGTTCCACCTCCATCAGCCGACAAGATCTCGCGGGTCAACATCACAGCAAGGAATTTTTACAGGGTTGGACTTTGTACGCCAACACCATGATGGTGTGAACGTTGGCGATGAAGTACAGGTCCCGTAGTTTAATTTAACGTTATCCGTCGCCATACCGACAATTTGGAGCCTGGACTGGCCCCACATTATAAAGCTTTGAGCCTTGCTTGCACCTAGTGACGACAAACAGAACACGGTGCATCCCTTTACTGCCCCGCAATCCAGCTGTCAGCTTCAGGACAGCAACAGAATCTTTCCCATCAAGCACGGCTGCCCTTTCTCGCCTGGTATACCGACGTATCTCTTCGCGTCGACTGAAACCTCGCAAACCTCTATCACCATGTCGACAGAGTCCAAACCAGTGAAAGACCCAAAGGACGGGGCGGACGAGGTTAACGACCCCGCCCCCGCACCTGCGAAAGCGACCGAGGTCGAGTCGGAAGGCGAAGATGCCCCCCCGGAGGCCGCCGGCGGGTCGTCCAAGAAGAAGTCCAAGCGGCAAAAAATCAAGGAGGCCGTTGCCGGCAAGTCCTCCGACCCGGAGGCCGACGTGAAGAAGGCGATGGGCGGGCTCACGTCGGATCAGCTCGCGGAGCTGCTGAAGCTCAACCCGGCACTCGCACAGGAGCTCCTCGGTGGAGCCGGCGCGGCCGCGGCGCCCTCCTCTTCGTCCACGATCGCCTCCGGCTCCGCGGCGGGCTCGAGCGACGCGAACGCAGCCGTCGAGGCTCTTAAGAAGTTGAGCCTGCAGGACATCATGACGGGCCTGGCTTCTAGCGGGAAGAACGTCAAAGACATGGCGAGCTACAAGTTCTGGGGCACACAGCCCGTGCCAAAGTTTGGCGAGGACACGGGTCCCGTCGAGGACGGACCGATCAAGGAGCAGAAAGTCGAGGACATCCCCAAGGAGCCTCCCAAGATGATGGAGGGGTTCGAGTGGTGTACGCCGGACCTAACGGACGCGGCGCAGGCGAAGGAGGTCTTTGAGCTGTTGAATGGCCACTACGTGGAGGACGACGAGGCCATGTTCAGGTTCAACTACTCTACCTCTGTCTTGAAGTGGTAGGTCCGATCGATGGAGAGTCTGATTTGCGGCCGAGAAGGGAGACTCATGGCTGACTGACTTGTTCGAACCTCTTCACAGGGCGGTAATGTCCCCTGGATGGCGGCCGGAATGGTACGTAGGCGTCCGGGCGTCACAGTCTCGGAAGCTCGTGGCCTTCATTTCAGCCATCCCTCTGCAGCTTCGCGTCCGCAAGAACGTGCTCAACTGCTCCGAGGTCAACTTCATCTGCGTCCATAAGAAGCTGCGATCCAAGCGACTGGCGCCCGTCCTCATCAAAGAGATCACGCGACGAATCAACCTAGTAGGAATCTGGCAGGCCATCTACACGGCGGGTGTGGTGCTGCCCAAGCCCGTCAGCACATGTCGGTACTACCACCGCGCTCTCAACTGGCAGAAGCTGTACGAGGTCGGCTTCAGCCCGCTACCCTCGGGCAGCAAGCCCCAGTACCAGGTGCGCAAGTACCACCTCCCAGAGAAGACGGCCGTCCGCGGCCTGAGGGAGATGACGGTGGCGGACCTCGGCGCCGTCAAGTCGCTGTTCGAGCGCTATCTGAAGCGCTACGACCTGGCGCCCGAGTACGACGAGAACGAGCTGAAACACTGGTTCCTGCACACGAAAGAGCCTGGCGACGAGCAGGTTGTGTACTCGTACGTCATCGAGGACGAGAGCTCCAAGAAGATCACCGACTTCTTCTCGTTCTACACGCTAGAGTCCTCCGTCATCAACAACCCGAAGCACAAGGCCATCCGGGCCGCCTACCTCTTCTACTACGCGACCGAGACGGGCCTGACGGAGCCCGTCGACCGCGCCGCTTTCAAGGCGCGGCTCAACACGCTGATCGGAGACTGTCTGATCCTGGCTAAGCGCCACAAGTTCGACGTGTTCAACGCTCTTTCGCTGATGGACAACGCACTCTTCCTGGAGCAGCAGAAGTTCGGCCCCGGAGACGGCCAGCTGCACTACTACCTCTTCAACTACCGCGCCGCGCCCATCGCTGGTGGGGTCGACAAGCGGAACCAGTTGGACGACACGACCCTCAGCGGCATCGGTTTCCCGATGCTGTGATGGAGGATAAACTGATGGATGGATATGGCTGCAATATTTGGGGTGGGCGAGGGGACTCGGCAAGGAAAAGAGGCACGGGCTAAGGCAGGCACACACATTTAGACACGCGAAAACATATCCATATCGTCGGCAACAAGGCGCTTAGGGATACCGCGGGACTACGAGTCAGTCTGATCTTCTTCCCAACCTGCTTGTCCCAATCTCCCTGATGTACCGAAGGAGGTGCCGCGCCTGGCAACCCAACCTTCTTGGAACCCCCTACGATGATCTGAGAACCATATGGAGCGCAACAGCCTTCTATACAGTGCACATTTACATGGCGAGACTGGCTTGCTGGCCTTGGGAATTAGAGAATATCTATGTAGTAGGTGAACAGGAAGGTAGACGTAGGTATATACTGGCTACGACCAGTGGCTCCCCCAGCTTCATCATTACTGCCACCAAACACCATAGGTACTATTGCCAGTGTAACTCATCATACGTTTAGCTTCTCCGCCGCCCGAATACGATCCTCCAGCAGGCTGTTGAACCATTCACAGCGCTCAGCGACGGGAGCGTGGCCCATACCCGGGACGATGTGAGCACCCGCCGGCTGGATCCACTCGATGAGCGTCTCCCCGTGCGGGACGGTGATCATCTTGTCGATGGTTCCGTGCAGGACGGTGATCCGGCCCCTCCCAACAGCGTCCGCCATGGTCGTCAGCTGCTCGCGGCTCTTGTGGTGCCAACCCGCGGCGATCAGCTGCAGGAGGAACCCCGGCGTGGTGAAGTGCGCCTTGTCCAGCCGCTTGTGCATCTCCGACGCGGCGAAGCGCTGGTAGTTGCTGTTGAATCGCGGATACTCCCTTTCTCCTCCCGGCGGCATCTCGACGCCCGGCGTGCCCCTCTGCGGCAGGTGCGCGCCGTCCGGCGCGGAGAGCCAGGACGCGGGGAACATGCGCACGGCCGCGTTGTGCACACTGGCCTCGAGACCCCGCGGGATCAGCCACGCCATGCGGTCCTGGAGGTTCTCGGCGAAGGTGGACGTGTTGCGGATGGTGGCCGCGGTGGAGCAGAGCGTCAGCGAGGCGACGCGGCGGGGGACGGCGCAGGCTACTTCTTGCGCGATCATGCCGCCCATCGAGATGCCGACCACGTGAAGCTGGCGGTGCGCGGTCCAGCCGGCGAGGTCGGCGATCTCGATCACGTCCTGCGCCATCTCGGAGGTGGAGAAGCGCATGAGCGGCCGGTCGCTGAGGCCCATGCCGCGGTTGTCGAGGACTAGGACCGAGTATGCGTCGCCGCGCTCGTGGCCGAAGTGCAGCGTTTGGCGCTGCCATGCTGTCTTGAATCCCCCGAGGCCCATGATGAACTGCGGAGAGAACCAGCTCTGTTAATTTTTTTTCTTCTCTTTGATGGCCCGTAGTATGGGTACCTGAGGCGTGCACTTACGATAATCTTGGTAGGGCCCGACCCGTGGATCTCCCAGGAGATCTTGAGGGGGCCCCCACGGCCTTCAGCTACGGGCGTCAGCCCGCTTCTCGTCGGCAGTAGCTTCCATGTTGCTGATGGGTAGGCCGGATGCTTGAGGGTGTCTGCTATTGAGTCGAGTTCCTGGGAGTTGAGTCTGCGTCGAGCATGTTAGCGGCTCATGTCAAAGGGCCGCAAGACAGGCATCACTCATCAAAAGCCTACTCGAGTCGATGGCAGGGGAGGAGGCGGCAAACCCGGTAGCTAATTGCGCAGCCATTTCTGCGAATATTTGTGTGGGATTTTTGAGTCTATACAGGAATGGTCTAGGAAGTCGGAGACGATCACTTCGGGTTTAGGCTTTATCACAGTATCAGATAGAAGATGGGATACGTAGAAGTGCAGCTGTTGGAGGGTAGAGTTTCTTATCGGCGGCGAAGGATGATGCTTAAATCCGTCAGTGCCTTTGCTGATGCGTGGGAGCGATCATCCACCTTTCCGAACAAACAAGAAAAGGCGTTGACTGATGAGGGACTTAATATTCTACAACTACATCAACAGCCTTTCTGTTGGGCTGTTGGGAAGACGTCGTCAGTCATCAGCCGTTTTACGAGGCAAGGATTGTGATACGGTCTGATTCGTCGTACTCGTCGGCCAATTTTTGGTGAGAGCCGCGTTGGGCACACACGTCTTCGGTGGGGTCACGATCAAAGACCGAGAAGTGCGAAAGCAACGTCGCAACGTCACAGGCTTGGCCGTTGAACCTCGGTCGCGCAGGACCGACCCACCTTACACAGACTCCCCCCACTGTCGCGTGCGGTTGGAAGTTGGAACGGACGCTCCGGCGCGTGGAATCAGATCATACAGGGAGCATTCTGGCGGATCTGATAAAGTGCTTGGGTGCCCTGTTCATCAGTTCAGAGGTTAAAATGACGACTGAGAGCAACTATCGGCGTGAAATGCTATCCTGGTTCGCCATTTCCTATACCAGTTTACGTCTGCTCAGCGGCAATGTCGGTCTCTGAGTACTGTGATCGAAAAGATAGGGCTTAGGGGTCTTTTCGTCAATTACACACTAAGGCAATTCACTAGGATTTGCTATTCTCTGCCTCCCCAGACAATCTCCAACGGCTGATTGGTGGAGCTGTTATATGACTCTACAAGGCTTGGAAACGCTTACCCCTTAACTACCATACCGGGTTGGTGTTGAAATATAGTTTCGGGCAGTTTGAAGCTGTGTAAAGTTTCTGATTTGCAGTTGTTCGTACATTGTCCTGTAGGTCTTGTTTGTCTTGTATGCTTCCCTGTCCTTGCCATATATTAGTACTCTTTGCTCGGCCCCGTCGAAGTGACTGAGAGTGCAGCTGTGTGGAGGTCGTCGAGTGTCCCGTACCAATCTTGGTATAGCTCATCCGATACGAGCGCATGCAGACATTGGACGACCAGCTAGCTGCGGGCCATGACGGCTGGTTGCGCCCGGCTGAAGGAGGCCAACGGAAAGCTCGAAGACGAGCTCGCGGCGAGGGACAACCCGGCGACGCCGGAACCGTCTTCTTCAAAGCAGCTGACGTTGGCGGCCAAGCAGTCATCCGCCAAGTCGGCCAAGTCGGACAAGACACGAAGCAGCTCGAAGCGTAGCCTTGATGCTTGCCTAGGGACCTAGGTAGGGACCTTCCCTCTAGCTAGGTTATAATCAAAACGCAAAGCCCCGGTCACAATCTCGTTTCGATTCTTTCGCTCAAGTCTGATTTCGATTCTGCTGCCACCATCCCGCAATCCCACTACCGCGGCACTTCCGAGCACTGGTCCACCACCCAAGATGTTTTGAAACAAACGCCATCTCCTCCTCCTTGGGCCTACATCGGCATAGTCCCCCGTCGAGGGCTAAGGATTAGAGCCCTTTTGGGAAAGCTGCTGGTCTACCTCCTGAGATGACGCGGCGGATGTGGGAGGGGCTTTACCAGGCGGAAACATCTCGAGGCAGAGCCTGCAATGTATTGGAAAGGAGAGAAGAGAACTATTTGAATGAGTGTATTGAAGAGCCCCTGCCCTTCTTATTCTGTCTATCTACAGAGTGAATG
>PYST01000415.1:0-30819 GCA_003049485.1 Ophioceras dolichostomum | reverse complement strand
GGGGGGGGGTGCATAAACTTCGTTTAACGCAGAGGGATAGGATGTGCAAGCTCTTTAGAATATGCAAGCTCTAGGATACATAAGTATTAGCAAAAAAAATGAATGTTTGATCTTAAATAGTCATAAAACATTTATTGTTAAATACTTAAATAAGAAAACTTGAAGCGAAATTTATCTTAACATTTTAATGAGGTAAGTACGTTCAACGACTAAAAGGTGAGTGATGTTAACAATAATCCTTTAATAAAACCCAACATTTTAATTTAATGTATGATTATAATTAATATATAGAAGAAGTAAAGAAAAAAAGAATGAAAATTAATTCTTATATTTTTAAGTCACAAGCACGCTTCGCCCCAAATAAAAATATAAGTTTGCGGAGTTCTGTTTTCAGATCTCCTGAAGAGCTTGCGTCTACAAATATGCAAGCTCTTTCCCTCGACCCTCGGTCTACGACCCGTGGGTCGGGGACCCATGGGCAGCTAGCTAGAACTCTAAATCAAATAGGTGAAACTAAATATTTTCCTCCTGTTTCAAAGGAATGAAAAAATAATGCTTATTTTTATAATCAAAACACAACTAAAGATTTTCCTGTATATGATAATATCATATATAATATAATAAATAATTATTTTAATTTATATTTTGATCTTAATTTTTTTAATATTAAAAAGAAATTAAGAAATAAAATATTAAGAAATAAAAAAAAAAATAAAAATATGGGATTGTTTTCTTTTAATAAAATATTAGTAAGTAAACCTGAAATAAAACACACTAATTCCAAAGCTCTTATAACTATATATACTTATAATAAAGAAGGTAAGTCTTTATTAAAAAAAATAAGGATTTTAAAAAAATCCTTTTTTAAAGCATTAGCTTTAGTTTTTGGAAAAGCCAAAATAAGAGGTGAGTTCATAAATATGATATTTAAAGCTAGCATCTCCTCCGGGTCAGCGAGCTCTAAAAAAATAATTCTTAATAAATTTAAGAAAGCATTAGGGGTTATTAGAAGATTTAAATTAAAACTTAATCTCAATAAATATAAATATGAAGAAAGATTTTTATATATATTAAGTAAATTTATAAGTAGATTTTTTAATAAAAAAATAGAATTTAATATAATAAATTTAAAATTTATAGGTTTAAATAGTGAATTTATTACAGAAATGTTGACATCTAAATTAAAACCTCAAAAAATAAACTATAGAAAATTAATGAATATTTTTTTAAAAAAAGTAAATTTAGCTTATGGAAATAAAACAGAAAGAAGTCGAATAGTTAAAAATGTAAATTTTAATTTAATAGAAAATAGATTTTTAAATTTATATTTAAATAATATTTTAGTATCTTCCTTATCCAAAGAATCAGCAAGCTCTAAATTAGCAAGCTTTTCAGGAAGCTCCCTTCTTTTAGATAATCTTTTAAAAGATCTTTACATATCCGCTATATCTTCCGGTAATTTGATGATCCCTAAACACAAACTTAGTTTAAGGGAGAGATATACAGAATCAATAAGCTCCGTAAAAAATGCCTCTAATGTGGATCTTTTATCCTTATCCAAAGAATCAGCAAGCTCTTCTATAAACTTAGGAGATTCCACAACTAATATGAGCTTGCGCCTCAACACTGTCTTTAATTCTATTAAATATAAAAACACATGTGGGGTTAGATTAGAGATTAAAGGGAGATTAACTAAACGTTATAGATCGGATAGGGCACTTTATGTTGTAAATTGAAAAGGTGGATTGAAAAATTTAGATTCTTCTTTTAAAGGTTTATCTTCTGTTAATTTTAGAGGATTTGTTGAAGCAAATGTAGAGTATTCAATAAATACATCAAAACGTCGTATTGGAGCTTTTGCGGTAAAAGGTTGAATTAGTGGTAAATAGGTTTTTAAGCGTAAGCTCTATTCACATTGTTTAGGTTATTCTTCTAATTAGCAATCCCTCGACCCCCGGTCTACGACCTACGGTCGGGGTTTTTACTTCTTAGTTTAAACTTTCGAAGTAAAAACTAAGAAGACCGAGGGGGCGCAGAGGAAGAAAATTATTCAGAATTAAGGGTTAAAAATTAGGTAGTGAAACCTTGGTAAAGGTCAGATGGCTGTATATTTTTTTGCGATTAATACAAAATAATTAAAATGAAGAAATAGTCTGAACCATTTTGTGAAAACTGGAAATAAGATTTATTATGATAACAAGTTGAACAGGCTAATCTGTGCAAGAGTGTGCGAAATGATTGCGCGGTTTGGCACCTCGATGTCGGCTTTGCTTATCCTTATGGATGCAGGAACTATATAGGGTATGGCTGTTCGTCAATTAAAAAGTTACATGAGCTGGGTTAAATACGTCGTGAGACAGTATGGTTTCTATCTTCTAGAGGGAATTTGAATATAATAAGGAATAACCTAGTACGAAAGGAATCTGGGGACTATTATAAACGGTTTCGTTTATAATTTTATTAACCTCTGGTTTATCTGTTGTTTATGTGCCCAATATTAATTTATATA
Organism: Ophioceras dolichostomum; assembly: GCA_003049485.1. NCBI lineage: Eukaryota > Fungi > Ascomycota > Sordariomycetes > Magnaporthales > Ophioceraceae > Ophioceras > Ophioceras dolichostomum. The sequence goes on along the minus strand of PYST01000415.1, from coordinate 28,310 downwards.
TATTAAAGAAGACTTTAATCATATAGGGATGTTACTTTCACTTAAGTAACTAAATAGCATAGGCATGGCAGAGAAGCTAAGTTAGTCAAAGATAAATGCTGAAAGCATATAGGCATGAAGCTTACCTTAAGATATTTCTTATATATTCGTAATATAATATTACGAAAATAGGCTTAGTTTGTAAGAATCCTGAGATTTTTAGGTACTAAGTACTAATTTTATAATTAACTAAATATTTTTTTTATATATTATATTTTTCGCCTGGTTAGCATAAAAGTAATGCAATTGTTTTGTAAACAATTGAAGTAAGTGCGATACTTGCACTGGGTTTAATTTATAAATAAAATTCTGCTTTAATTAGTGCTTTAGTTCCTATTACTAAATATTTTTAATATTGTGTGCAAGTTATTCAGCAAGCTCTTTCTAACCTAGATGAGCCTGTGGATTCTGATTCGTAAGTTTGCGGGAGGGATCAGGGATGAGGGGTCAGAAATTAGGGATTAGGATAGAGGGATAATAATAAAAATTAATTAAGCTTAGGATTAGTCGTCTAGTGGTTAAGATGTAGCTCTTTCAATGCTAAGTCGTAGGTTCAAGTCCTATCTAGTCTATAGCGGGTTGATGTAACAGAAACATAATTGGCTCATGACCAAGATATATGGGTGCAATTCCCATGTCCGCATATATTTTAAAGACGCAAGCTTAGTAAACTTTAAACAAGAGGCTATAACTCAATTGGTAGAGTATACTGCTCATAACAGTAATTGTGAGTGTTCAAGTCACTTTAGCCTTAATAAAATAGGCGGATTAGTTTCATTGGCCTAAATAACGCTAGTTTTATATTTGATAATAAATATTCTTCCCCCCTCCTCCTTGGTCTTCTTAGTTTTTACTTCGAAAGTTTAAACTAAGAAGTAAAAACCCCGACCGTAGGTCGTAGACGGGAGATGCATAAACTTCGTTTAGCACAGAGGGAGATAACATGCGCGATTCAAGGAATAGTTTGCTAATTCTTTAAGTTAGCAAGCTCTATAAATCCGAGTGATGGAATTGGTAGACATAACAAATTTAAAATTTGTAGGTTAATTACCGTGAAGGTTCGAGTCCTTTTTCGGATACTTAAAAGTATAATATTATATAGAATATCCATATTCATATCCATATCATCGTCCGCATTTAAAGCTTGCATATCTTCTTCCCCCTAGGTCCTTTCCTCTCGGTCTTCTTAGTTTTTACTTCGAAAGTTTAAACTAAGAAGTAAAAACCCCGACCGTAGGTCGTAGACGGGGGATGTATAAACTTCGTTTAGCGCAGAGGATTAGTGAAGTATGAACCAAGGAAGCGTAAGCTCGGATATTCGTAAGCTATTTAACAAGCTCTACTGAGGGGATATAGTATAATTGGCAGTACAGCAATTTTGCATATTGTTTGTCTGGGTTCGATTCCTGATTTCTTTTGGACCCTCCCCCGGTAGGTGATTAATTAATTACAAATAATTGTACTCTAAAAAACTATAAGTGAGATAAATTTTATCTCAATAACAATATTAATAATAATATTGTTTTTGAATATATTAGTATTCTTTTAAAATATAAAAATATAAAAATATGAATCTTATTGAAAATTTAACTGTAAATATGGCTGATTTTAAATCCCCTGGAGATCTTTATGATTTTATAACCTTTTTGATTTCAGAATCTCTGAATCCAGACCCAAGTTCTTGAAATAGTAAATTTGAATATAAAGTATTTATTCTCGAATTTATTAATAATAAAACTAATTTTAAAACTAAACACATTATGTTATATCCTTATACAGAAAGTTTTGATTTGAGAGTTTGACTTAGGGATGTTTATTTAAAGGCGGGTAAAAATCGTGTATATTTCTATTTATCTGAAATTTCTTAGAAGAATAATGCTTCTTTTTAAATACGAAAAAAATAAAAAAAAATGAAAAATAAATTAATTTTTTTTAGCAAAAAATGACTGTATACATTCATAATGTATGTACTAGGTATAGTGTTATACAGTATCTTGTTTGAACCCTGTTTTTTGTTAGATAGTATTGATATTACTACATCAAATAATGATATTTATGTTGATAATAATGATAATCAACCAAATAAGCCTATAACTTCTAGTTCTGAGTCTAAGGAAAGTATATTGCAAAATACCAAAAAGTGACTATATTGACGTTTATTTATTAATCGGTCAGATAGATATCAATCTTATGATCAATTTAAAAAAAGTTGTAAGTCTGTTAGTTTTAGAGAGATTGTTAGTTCTGAATTTAAAAAATTAAAACAAAATCCTACTCAATATGTTAGAGATCAGAAAGAAAACTATAGAGAAAAGATACTTGAAGATAAACGTCTCTTAGAATTAGAAAAAAATACTAAGTATGTTAATGGTATTGGTTGATATAACCAAAAACAGATTGAGAGGTTATCTGAACAAGGGTATGAAATACGTAATAGTCGAATAGTAAAAAAATAAATATAAAGATAATCTTTTTTTATAAATTTAGAGATAAAATCTCTTTTTAAAAAAACAAAAATAAATAAAAATGACAAAATTATATTATAAAATATTAATTTTTATAGAACATAAACCCAACTATATTATATTTATGATAGTGGTATTAATACAATTAAAATACATAGGATCTAATACTGTGTGTTTATTACATGGAGAGGGTATGGAAGAGTACGCGGGGAGACCAGTTGTAGTAGAAAATGGACCGTATAGAGCATATCACCCAGGTATTGTTGAAACAAGCCGAGGTTACCGTGTTGAACTAGAGAACACTGAAATTCCAAATTTCAATAGGGGTACGCATCAGCATTCAGCCGAATTAGGTTCCGGGTCCAGAGATAAAGACCCAGAAAAATACGAATTAGATACTAAACCTACGCATAAACACAAACATTCCGTAAAATACGAATTAGATTCTCATCATAAACATAGATATTCTCACAAAACTGAATGGGATTCTACATCTAAATATAGAGAACCAACAAGGCGTGAATTAGAAAAAGATGGTATTTATTATGGTAACCGTGCACCTAAAAAAGTTGAGGTTCCTCAAGACAACTTTTTTAAATCTCTTGGTAAGAAATTACTTAAAGGGGTTAAAAGATACAACGATTATCTTGAAAATAATCATAGAATAGATCGTGAACGTCGTTTAGAGCTAGAAAGAGATTATTATAATACTCATTATGTAAGGGGAAGGGGAATTATTTCTAATCGTACCTATAGAAGCTTAGATGCTGCAGGATTTATGGTTCAAGATGGTTCTATTGTAAATAAACCTAGAATACCTAAATACTATTAGAGAATAAAGGCTCTCTTTTTTAAATATAAATAATAATTAAAATGAATAACTTAAGAAGTAAAATCTGTTTTTTTGTATTAATTATGGTATTAATATTATTAATTATATATATACATATGTTATTAAATTATATAAAATATATTGAAGATTGTGCTACTCATAATTTAAATTTAGTGGATTCCGTCCCCAAAATAGATGAATATGTTATTAATAACACAATGGATAATTATGGCTATGCAAGCTCATGTAGTGTAAGTTCTTATTGACAAAAATTCCTTCATTTATTTAATAATAATTATCATAGTGATATAAAATTTGTGAAGTTTAATCCCACAAATTTCCATTTAAAAAAATATATAATAAATAATGATCAGTACAATTCAGAAACAATATTTCTGATAAAATATAAAAATTCTGTAATAGAAGAATGTAATAAAGATTTTATTAAAGTATTGAATGATATTTTATCAATTATATATTCTTAATAGTACATTTCAAAATATATAGTTTAATACTATGAATTAAGTTATAATTATATATAATTAAGGCTAGTCTCGTTAAAGCTCAAATTATATATAATTATAAAAGTAAATAGTGTAAGTGGTAACACAATAATATAAAATATATTATATTATTATTTAGGTTCGAGACCTAATTTATTTATTGCAGATCATTCGGAGAATTATTGCTAGCTTATTAAAACACCAGAGAAAAATGTCTCTTTATAAAAAATAATAAAATAAAATAATGAAAATGAAAATGAAAATAAAAAAACTTATGTATAAAATAATAAACAGAGCGAAGCAATTCATGCAGTATTAGTACTATGGCTGAAAAAAAATCTGGTAGCCTTGATCTTGAGGTAGATGCAAATGATATAATATTAATTATAACTGTCAGTAATGCAAAATATAAGGAAAATATTACTTCTTTGATAGCAAAAATTTTAATTGTTAATGATAGAATATCTATAAATATAGATGAACTAGCAAATAATTTAGGTATACTAGGAATAAATATATTTCATTTGTTTTTAATAGATACTATTGAAGGTACAGAAATCATGGAAAGTACCAACAAAGATATTGATTTTTTTTTAAGACAAATGCATATTGGGGATTTTCAGGATTTATTAGTAAAAAAAAGGGATCTATTCTTAAAGTATAATAAAAATTCTTTATATATCCTAAGGGGCTGTAATTATTTAGGTGTTAAAACTTTGTTTAAAGAAATTGAAGGTCATACAACTTGTATTGGCAGAGGTGGGGGACAAAAAAGCCATATTTTAAGTCCACTGGAATTTAGATTATCTGCATATTTGCTAGCTATGTTTAATTTTGACTATAATTATATTAATTCTTTAAATGCCTTTAATAAATTAAAAAAAAACCGTTATTTATTATATTATAAAAAAGATGTATATTAATTAGATGATATATTTTAGAATTAAATATTTTTAATTGGTTTATTTCGAGTTTTTTACCTATTTCTTATAATTCTTTTACTTTAAAGTGTATTTTTTTTAACTATTGTTTAATGAAAATGTAAATAGTAGGGAAATTTATAAAAAAGGGGAAATAGTATAACGGTAATACGACAATATTGCATATTGCAGTTTAAGGTTCGATTCCTTATTTTTCCACAGGGAGTGTAATATAATTTGGTAGTATAATAATTTAGCATATTATTTGTTTGAGTTCGATTCTCGGCACTTCCAAGTCAAAAAAATATTAACATTATAAAGGTTAAAGATTTTGATTTAAATTTAGAGAAATGTAGTTCTCTTTTTAAAATTAAAAATAATAAAAGCATGAAAAATATATTAAATATAACTTCAATCATTATATACAATAATACAAAATTACAAAAATCAATAATATATAAAGAAAATATAGGAAAATCTGGAATATATTGTTGAGTTAATAATATTACAAATAAATTTTATATAGGTTCTTCTAAATCTTTAAACAAAAGATTTTCAACTTATTATTCTCAAACAGACCTTGAAAAAAGATTAAGCAAAGGCTCAAGTGCTATATATAAAGCAATATTAAAATATGGTTATTCTAACTTTAGTTTACATATTCTTGAATATTGTGAACCTAAAGTTTTAATTGAAAGAGAGCAATATTATATTGATAAATATAAACCTCAATATAATATTCTTAAATTTGCAAATTCTCGTTTAGGAAGCAAACATTCTCCAGAAACTATGAAAAAACTTATAGGTCGTAAGCATAGTATTGAAACTAAAACTAAAATAAGTAAAGCTCTGAAAGAAATATCTCTTTCATCAGAAAAAAAAAATATTATTAGATTAACAATGGCTACTAGTCATATTACTAAGGTAATTAATATTACAAATGACACAGTAGTATTATATAAATCCATACGATTAGCTGCAAAAGCTTTAGGGATTAGTCATCCTACATTACTTTATTATATAAATAATAATAAATTATATAAAAAAATATATAAAATTATAAAATTATATAATAATATATAAATCAAGCCCTGGTAACTCAATTGGTAGAGTGAAATATTGAAGCTATTTTTGTTATAAGTTCGAATCTTATCTTGGGCAAAGTTAAATAAAGGTAATGATGGAATTGGTAGACATGGGTAGTTTAGGCCTATTTAATAATAAAATTATTTTATCCGTTCAAGTCGGGTTTACCTTATATGTTGTAGACTAACGGGTAAGTCATAAATTTTTGGTGTTTACTATTGGGTGTTCGAATCACTCCAACATAATAAAGGAGGATATAGTTTAAAGGTAGAACATCTGTTTGTGGTTCAGGAGCTTCTCTGTTCGATTCAGAGTATCCTCCCTTAAGCTAGAATAGTTTAATAGGTTAAAACTTTAATTTCATACATTAAAAATGAGAATTCGATTTTCTCTTCTGGCTAGTGCTTTTTACTTCAATTTTAAGTATTTTAATTTCTAATTCCGTGACATTAAGACGAGACATTTCTATTCTTTTTAATAGAATAACAATTATAGTTTTAATTTATTGTATAATACAAGATATTACAAGTTTATCTATTATTAGTAAAGGTATTGGTTTACACGGAGGTTTATTATTTGTTAATAATATTACGCAAATTTTTCATATATTTGTTTATATTGTTTGTATATTTATACTACAATTAACAAGTTTTTATCCTAGAAAAGTCTGATTACCTGAATATTCTTCATTAAAGAATTTATTAAAAGCATCTGTTATTTTTAATGTTTTAAGAGCTAAATTTATGACTAATGCCTTATCCTTCGTACCCGAAGGATCAGCAAGCTCTATGTTAAATAATAATGCGTTGGAGATCAAAAGCTCTCTTTCTGAAAGGGGAGGACGAATAAGCAAGTTCGCTTATAAAACAGATGAACATTTAAGTATAATAGAATATCCTTTAATACTTTTATTTATAATAAGCGGTGCTATTTTTTTAATGTCTACTAGTGATTTAATTTCCATTTTTTTAGCTATAGAGTTACAAAGTTATGGTTTATATTTATTAAGTACTATTTATAGAAACTCGGAACTTTCAACAACAGGGGGGTTGATTTACTTTTTATTAGGAGGTTTAAGTTCATGTTTTATTTTATTAGGTACTAGTTTGTTATATAGTAATTCAGGTACAACTAACCTTGATGGTTTATATATAATAACAAGTATTAGTGATATAAATGAAAATTTTAATTTTTGATATAAACCATTATATATTAATTTTTCTTTACTTATATTTAGTGTAGGTTTTTTATTTAAAGTCAGTGCAGCACCATTTCATTTTTGATCCCCTGACGTTTATGATGCAATTCCTACTATAGTTACAGCATTTGTAGCAATAATAGCTAAAATATCTATCTTTGTATTTCTTTTAGAAGTAGTTTATTATACAGGTAGTTATTTTTTAAGTGTTGGAAACGACGGAGCACAAACTTCATTTAATGCTGTAGAATCTCTTAATTGAACTTATGGGTTATTAATAAGTTCTTTACTTTCATTAGTAATAGGTACTATTGTTGGTTTAACACAATTTAGAATTAAAAGATTATTTGCTTATAGTACTATCTCTCACGTAGGATTTATATTATTAGCTTTAAGTATCTCAACTATTGAGTCAACTCAAGCTTTTGTATTTTACTTGATACAATATTCTATTAGTAATTTAAATGCTTTTATTATTTTAATTGCTATGGGGTTTTCTTTATATTATTATACTAATAATAACAATGAGTATAAACAATTATTAGATAAAAATAATTCTCCCATACAATTAGTTAGTCAATTAAAAGGATTTTTTTTTATAAATCCTTTATTAGCATTAAGTTTTGCAATTACTATTTTTTCTTTTGCAGGTATTCCTCCTCTTGTAGGATTTTTTGGTAAACAGATGGTTTTAAGTGCTGCTATAGATAAAGGTTATATATTTATAACATTAATTGCTATACTTACTAGTGTAATAGGTGCCGTATATTATTTAAATATAATAAAAGAAATTTTTTTTTATTCATCTGAATATAAAATGGATCGTATTTTAGTATCCATGCCCGCCTGAGGGACTTCTCTAAAACTTAGATTAACACCAGCATTTTTATATAGAAATATATTAATATCTAGTTCATTAACTATTACTATTTCTATAATAACTTTAGTAGTTTTATTATTCATATTTATGAATAAGGAATGATTAAGTATGGGTACTATATTGGTACAAGTTATGTTTAATTATTAAATGAGTAGTATGACTATATTTATTTTATTTGTATGTATAATAGCTTTACTTTTTTTAGTTATAAATTTTATTTTTGCTCCACACAATCCTTATCAAGAAAAATATTCAATGTTTGAGTGCGGGTTTCATTCTTTTAATCAAACAAGATTAGAATTTAACATAATGTTTTTTATATATGGTTTGATTTATTTACTATTAGATCTTGAAATATTATTATTATTCCCTTTTGCTACTAGTGGATACTCAAATAATATTTATGGTTTAATGGTAACATTATTATTTATATTTATAATAACAGCGGGTTTTATCTTTGAATTAGGTAAAGGTGCTTTAAAGATAGATAGTCGGCAAAATTCATATAAAGTAAAAGTAAAACCTACTTATACTACAGAGTACTTAGGAACAGGGTTAGGTATTACAGGGTTAAGAGGAGAAGGCGTAGGATTTTCAACTAGAAAAGGTATTTCTAATAAAAGAGTATTTTGCACAAGCTCTAGGTTATCTTCTTAACACATATTTTCATTATTGTACTTAGGTTATCCTTTGGATCAGCAAGCTCCCATATTCCATATCCCTAAGGATACGGGATCAAAGATCAGGATCAGCAAGCTCGGTTTATTGCTTAAATATTTATAATTGCAATGAGCTTGAACCTTATTTCGTTAAAATAGCTAGAGCTTGCGCCAGCTTTATAAAAAATTAAAAACTTAATTGTTTATTGTAAACTAACTAACAAGCTCGCGGCGCAGCGACTCCCTTTAAAGTTAAATGATTATAATATAGTCAATATTTAATATTGTTAGTGATAATAATTTAATTATAAAAAGTGTGGATAAATATTTATTATGATACAAGTTGCGAAAATAATAGGAACAGGATTAGCAACTACAGGGTTAATAGGTGCAGGTGTAGGTATAGGTGTAGTTTTTGGTGCTCTAATCTTAGGAGTGGCAAGAAACCCTTCACTTAGAGGTCAATTATTTTCTTATGCGATATTAGGTTTTGCCTTTTCTGAAGCGACTGGGTTATTTGCATTAATGATGGCTTTTTTACTATTATATGTGGCATAAGTTCTATCTAATCCTGATCCCTGATCCTAGATCCCTGATCTTTTAGGTATATGAGGTAAGGATAAGGGCGTAAGCTCGATATGTATTTTACATTTATAACTAATAATTTTTATAAGGCTTAATTCACATCTTCTTACCCCCTCGGTCTCCGACCGTTGGTGTAAGCTCAGATATTTGCAAGCTCTAATAATAATTATTAATGAGAGCTATATACTCACCATGAAAAATATAATAAGAGCTTACGTTATTTTTAAATTATGTATTAATTAGAGATTAGGAAATTGTAAATATTTAGGATATATAATTATTTCTTGTTATTTTTAATTCTATATTGTGTATTTTAATTATATATTCGATAAGGAGAGCTCACTTATTCTGATCTGGGTTATCCATATCCTTTTTCCTCGACCCCCCGGCTCAGACTTCCTCGACCCCCCGGTCTATGGCCGGAGGTCGGGGTTTTTACTTAGAAAGTTGTAAATTAAGAAGTATAAATCGAGGGGTAGGGGTCATGATCAGCAAGCTTCGGAGATATGAATTAGTGCTCTCAGAAATATATACATTTAAAATTATATTAACTAATATAGAATATTTTATATTTATATAAATATGGCTTCATTTTTTAAAAATAATTTTTATTTAGATGCACCTCAAGCCTGGGGGCTTTATTTTCAAGACAGTGCGACACCTCAAATGGAAGGATTAGTAGAATTGCATGATAACATTATGTATTATTTAGTTATAATTCTATTTGGAGTAGGATGAATATTATTATCTATTGTAAGAAATTATGTAGAAACTAAATCACCTATAGCACATAAATATTTAAATCATGGTACATTAATAGAATTAGTGTGAACTATTACACCTGCTATTATATTAATATTAATTGCATTTCCTTCTTTTAAATTATTATATTTAATGGATGAAGTTAGTGATCCGTCGATGTCAGTTTTAGCAGAAGGCCACCAATGATACTGAAGTTACGAATATCCTGAATTTTTAAATTCTGATGATGAATTTGTAGCATATGATTCATATATTGTACCTGAATCAGACTTAGAAGAGGGATCATTAAGAATGTTAGAAGTGGATAATAGAGTTATATTACCAGAATTAACACATGTAAGATTTATTATTACATCTGGAGATGTAATACATTCATTTGCTTGTCCTTCTTTAGGTATTAAATGTGATGCTTACGCAGGTAGATTAAATCAAGTATCTGTTTTTATTAATAGAGAAGGAGTATTTTATGGTCAATGCTCTGAAATTTGTGGTATTTTACATTCATCTATGCCAATAGTAATCGAATCAGTATCATTAGAAAAATTTTTAACTTGATTACAAGAACAATAAGTTCTTTTTAAGGCACAAGCTCTAAATTAATTTATAGTATGCCTGATTTAAAGTGAATTAGCTTTTTTTGGAAAGTTAGTATACTTTAAATTTTAAATATTTAAATATATACCTTCATATATAGGCATACAAATCTCGTTAGACGAAGATCCTCTAAAAAGAGAAATAGGAGAAGATATTTAATTAAATTGCTTCCTTACATATTCTATCCCCCCTCGGTCTTCTTAGTTTTTACTTCGAAAGTTTAAACTAAGAAGTAAAAACACGGACCTACGGGTCGAGAGATTAGTTTTTACTTTTTCAGTTGCAGAGCTTGCACCTTAAGAACTAAAAACCGGGTATGAGAGGGTATTTAAGTGAATTTTAAAGCCTATACGAGCTTGCTGTTCACAAGCTACCTGATCCGAAGGGATATGGGATACACCTATTAGTTAATTAATTTTATATTTCGTCCTTTTATTATTTATTTTGGGAGTGTTTAGTTATCCATATTCGAGCACAAACTTCGTTAGCGCCAGTTTTAGGTAGCTTGCAAATTCTGAGAATAGGCCATAGGATATGTAAGCTCTATTTTAAACTTGAAAGGTAGTTTATAATTGTTTGTGTTTTACACACAATAGAGATTTGAACGAGGGTCGGTGAAATACAGGAGTAAGAAATTATGTTCCGTAAGGGAATCGAGTTTTAAATAATTTAGATAATATAAATATATAATGAATATAACCTTGATACTTTTTTCAATAGGAATTTTAGGATTCGTATTAAATAGAAAAAATATTATATTAATGCTAATTTCAATTGAAATTATGCTATTGTCTATAACATTTTTAATATTGGTAAGTTCACTTAACATTGACGATATAATCGGACAAACTTATGCTATATATATTATAGTTATAGCAGGTGCAGAATCTGCAATAGGTTTGGGTATTCTCGTAGCTTTTTATAGATTAAGAGGAAGCATTGCAATAGAATATAAATAATGTATTTAAGTATAATAATATTACCACTATTAGGATCTATAGTTGCTGGCTTTTTTGGTAGAAAAGTCGGGGTTAGTGGTGCACAATTTGTAACAAGTTTAAGTGTTATAATGACAACAATATTGGCTATATTAGCTTTTTTTGAAGTAGGGTTTAATAATACACCTGTTTCAATTGAATTATTTAGATGAATAGATAGTGAATGATTTAACATAATATGAGGTTTTGAATTTGATAGTTTAACAGTTGCAATGTTAATACCTGTGTTAATAATAAGTTCTTTAGTTCATATATATTCAATAAGTTATATGAGTAATGACCCTCATCCTCAAAGATTTTTTAGTTATTTAAGCTTATTTACTTTCATGATGATTATATTAGTTACGGCTAATAATTATCTATTAATGTTTGTAGGGTGAGAAGGTGTCGGGGTCTGTTCATATCTTTTAGTAAGTTTTTGATTTACTAGAATAGCAGCAAATCAAAGTTCTATGTCTGCTTTTTTAACTAATAGAGTGGGTGATTGTTTTTTAACCATAGGTATGTTTGCTATATTATGGACTCTTGGTAATTTAGATTATGCTACGGTATTTTCATTAGCTCCTTATATTAATGAAAATATAGTTACAATTATAGGTATATGTTTATTAATTGGTGCTATGGCTAAAAGTTCTCAAGTTGGTCTTCATGTTTGATTACCTATGGCTATGGAAGGTCCTACTCCCGTTTCTGCCCTTATACATGCAGCTACAATGGTGACCGCTGGTGTATATTTATTAATACGTTCATCTCCGTTAATAGAATACAGTTCTACTGTTTTATTATTATGTTTATGATTAGGTGCAATTACTACTGTTTTTAGCTCTCTTGTAGGATTATTTCAACAGGATATAAAAAAGGTAATTGCATACTCAACTATGTCTCAATTAGGAATGATGGTTATAGCTATTGGTTTATCTTCTTATAATTTAGCGTTATTTCATTTAGTAAATCATGCTTTTTATAAAGGATTATTGTTCTTAGGTGCTGGTGCTGTTATTCATGCTGTAGGTGATAATCAAGATTTCAGAAAATATGGGGGATTAATTCATTATTTACCTTTAACATATTCTGTTATGTTAATAGCTAGCCTTAGCTTAGTAGCTTTCCCTTTTATGACGGGTTTTTATAGTAAAGATTTTATATTAGAATCTGCTTATGGTCAATTTAGTTTTAGCGGTGTAGCCGTTTACACTATCGCTACAATAGGAGCTATATTCACTACTTTGTATTCTGTTAAAGTTTTATATTTAACATTCTTAGCTTCACCTAATGGACCTTATAATTACTATTACACTCGAGATTCACAAACTATAAAAAATTCTCATTCTCATAATCATGCTAATGAGGGAGACTTATATATGATGTTACCTTTAATTATATTAGCTGTCTTTTCTATTTTTTTTGGATATGTAACTAAAGATATTTTTATAGGGATGGGTACAAGTTTTTTTGCTGATAATTCTATATTTATTAACCCTAATCATGAATTAGTTATTAACACTGAATTTGCAGTTCCTACATTTTTCAAATTATTGCCTTTTATTTTTACTATTTTATTTAGTTTTATTGCTATAATTATACCAGAATATTTACCTGAAAATGTCCTTAGTTTCAAATTTTCTAGATTAGGTTATAATATATTTGGATTTTTTAATCAAAGATTTTTAATTGAATTATTTTATAATAAATATATTATAAATATAGTCTTAAAATTTGGAGGGCAAACTACTAAGGTATTAGATAAAGGTAGTATTGAGTTAATAGGACCTTATGGTTTAGAAAAATTATTAATTAAATCTAGTAAGTCTCTTAGTAGTTTAAATACTACAGTTATACCTAACTATGCTTTAGGAATATTAGTAGGTTTGATTTTATTTATAATTACAATTATTTTTGAAGGGGGGCTTATGTCCTCACTATCCTGATCCGTAGGATATGGATCTGGATATTTTACTTTAAATTTAATTTTATTAAGCTTATTGTTATTTAAAGTTTTGATCAATTAATGGATATCCTATATCCGAGCTTACGCTTCCTTGGTTAATATTTCATTAATCCCTCGGTCGTAGACCGAGGGGCGGGGTCAAGGTACTGGGATATCGGTAAGCTATTTAGCAAGCTTCGAAAAACTATAAGTGAAGAAGATTATGCTTTAGATTTATTTGATTTTTAAAGTTTTTTTCTTTATCTCTCCCTTCCCCCCCCCCTTGGTCGTAGACCTATGGGTCGAGGAATTAATTTTCATTTTTATCATATGCACAAGTTACTTTGGCGAATATAAATAGCTAAGTAAGAAATAAAAGCCGAAATTAGGTAGGTTTAATTTTATTAACTGTAATTTTACTAGCTTTGTTCGAATTAGTAAATTAAAGTTTTATTGTATATAATGTTGTATATATTTTATATAATATAAGAATATAGTTTAATGGTAAAATAGGAAGCTTCAACCTTTAAGTTCTAGGTTCGAATCCTAGTATTCTTGTGTTATCCGGATCGTTAGGGTCAGGATAGCTTGTTGATCCTGATTCTGATCAGCAAGTTATTAATTTAGTAGGCTAATTCTGATTCACATCCACATCTAAAGCGTCAAGATCAGTAAGCACTACATAAATAATACAAACTAATCCCTCGACCCGTAGGTCCGCGTTTTTATTTCTTAGTTTAAACTTTCGAAGTAAAAACTAAGAAGACTGAGGGGGGTGGTAAGGAAAAATGGAGGAGGGAGAGAGCTTATTAATACCGATACTGAAGGGATGGATATAAAGCTAATTGGTTTAAAGGTAAAACTTAACGCTACGGACGTTACAATAAAGGTTCAATTCCTTTATTAGCTTTCGGCTGTAGATCAGTAGATTTTTTTTAAGGTCTATCTATAGCAAAAAAAAAATAAAGTATTGCTTATTGTTTTATAGATTTTTGAATTTATATTTAAGCAAACAAAAAACTTTAACCTTTATTTGTATATGATACATTATTGAGTTTATATTTAGCAGTTATAAATTGGGTTTAACATTTCAATAAAAAAAATAGAAAAAAAAATAAAATAAAATCAATTCAAAAATATGAGGGTGTTAAAAAAGCATCCTCTATTAAAATTAGTAAATTCTTATCTTATAGATGCTTCACAACCAAGCAATATCAATTATTTATGGAATTTTGGTTCTCTTTTATTAGTTTGTTTAGTTATACAAATTATTACTGGTGTTACTTTAGCTATGCATTATAGCCCTAATGTATTAGAAGCTTTTAACTCTATAGAGCATATTATGAGAGATGTTAATAACGGTTGACTTATACGTTATTTACACAGTAATACTGCATCAGCTTTTTTTTTTATAGTGTATTTACACATAGGAAGAGGTATATATTATGGATCTTATAGAGTTCCAAGAACACTAACATGAGCTATAGGTACAATTATACTTATAGCTATGATAGCTACAGCTTTTATGGGTTATGTTCTTCCATACGGTCAAATGTCATTATGAGGAGCTACAGTTATTACTAACCTTATAAGTGCTATACCTTGAATTGGACAAGATATTGTTGAGTTCATTTGAGGAGGTTTCAGCGTTAATAACGCAACATTAAATAGATTTTTTGCAATACATTTTGTATTACCATTTATATTAGTAGCTTTAGTATTAATGCACATGATTGCTTTACATGATACAGCTGGATCCGGTAACCCTTTAGGTATTTCAGGTAATTATGATAGAATACCAATGGCTCCTTATTTCTTATTTAAAGATTTAATTACTATTTTTATTTTTATTTTTGTTTTAAGTATATTTGTATTCTTTATGCCTAATGTATTAGGAGATAGCGATAATTATATAATGGCAAATCCTATGCAAACACCTGCTGCTATAGTTCCGGAGTGATATTTACTTCCATTTTATGCTATATTAAGATCTATACCTAATAAACTATTAGGAGTTATTGCTATGTTTAGTGCTCTATTAGCTTTAGTGTTATTACCTATGACAGATTTAGGAAGATCTAGAGGTTTACAATTTAGACCTTTAAGTAAATTCTTTTTCTGAATCTTTGTAGCAAATTTCTTAATATTAATGCAATTAGGTGCTAAACACGTTGAAGACCCATTTATTTTATTTGGGCAATTAAGTACAGTTTTATATTTTGCATATTTTGTTATTATTTTACCTTTAGTAAGTTTAATAGAAAATTCTTTAGTAACTTTTCAACTAAAAAAAGCTTAAATAATAATCTAGACTTTGTTATTATATTGAGCTATTTTAGAAATGAATTAAAGTTTCTTAATTAGCTTAAAAAGATAATTAAGAAATGTTTTGTACTTGATAGGAATAAAACAGACTCCTTTTATAGGAGTAGTGTTATAAACATCGGCTGGAATAATTGCATTATATATTTTTGGTGGTGGGTATTTATACTAGGCCTATATTCTTAGCGTAAGTTCTGGGATATGCGTCTTATTTAAAGGTTTTTTTAGTGTTTGTGTATTAATTAAAATTAATGGAAACTAGTTTTAATTTTGGTAATTTTATAAATTTAAGTAAATATAATGATATTTCGAGCCCATTAGAACAATTTGAAATAAGAAATTTATTTAATATAGATATACCTGTATTAGGTTATTTTCATGTATTTATTACAAATATAGGGTTATACTTATTAATAGGGATATTAATAATATTTTCTTTAAATATATTATCAACTAATTATAATAAATTGGTAAGTAATAAATGATCTGTAAGTCAAGAAAGTTTATATGCAACAATATTAAGTATAGTGATAAATCAAATAAACTCAAAAGAAGGTCAAATATATTTTCCTTTTATTTATACTTTATTTATTTTTATTTTAATAAATAATTTAATAGGTATGATTCCTTATAGTTTTGCTTCTACAAGCCACTTCGTATTAACATTTTTTCTTAGTTTTACTATAGTGTTAGGTGCAACTATTTTAGGTTTTCAAAAACACGGTTTAGGGTTTTTTTCTCTTTTAGTTCCAGCTGGGTGCCCTTTACCTTTATTACCTTTATTAGTATTAATTGAACTAATTTCATATTTAGCTCGTAATATATCTTTAGGATTAAGATTAGCAGCCAACATTTTAAGATGAGATTAGGTACCTCAATCTAATTGTGTTTAAGAACCAAATTCCGGGGAAGCCCTAAAGCTTCTGGTACCAAACTATACTCGAAAGGGTATTAGTGGATGAACTAATCACTCATGTAAGGTAATAAGCCAGAATATTTTAGTAATAGAAATGGGTGATCGCGGATCTAAATCAGATAACTTATCTGTAAAAGAGCAACGAGTAGACGGTTCTTCCATTAGATTATACTAATGGTAAGGTATACTCTAGTCGCCGGGAAAGCCGGTTCTTGAGAGAAATTAAGTAATTCAAGATTAAAGATATCACAATAGCCTATCCTCAATTTATAATTTTTATTTTTCTTGTTGTTCCATAATAAGGTATACATTATGACACCTTTAGAGAAAGGATAAAGTATATAAACACTTTAAAATAAGGGGATAAAGTTTATATATACCTTTCGCTTGTTTTTACTTCATTAGGCCGTATGAAATAAAACCCAGGACTAGCCTGAGCTGACCTAAGAGTAAGAAAAATTTATTAATATAATTTGAGGATGAATTTGTGGGACGTTTAAGTGGTCATATGTTGTTAAATATTTTAGCCGGGTTTACATATAATATCATGTCTTCAGGAATAATGTTTGCAGTGTTAGGACTTTTACCTTTGGCTTTTATAATTGCTTTCTCAGGATTAGAGATTGGTATAGCATTTATACAAGCTCAAGTATTTATAGTTTTAACTTCTTCTTACATAAAAGATGGATTAGATTTACATTAATCAAAATTAATTTAAATAGTTTTTGGAGGGGCTTACTCATACCCACATCCGCATTCGCACCCAAATGATGCGGATATGCAAGCTCTAAATAATAGATATTGTAGAATTATTCAAGAGCTTATATATTCGTAGAAGAGTTTGCATATTTGTAAAAGAGCTTGTTGATCCCACGATCTACGACCTACGGATCAACAAGCTCATGTATTAATTTAAAGTGGTAAATAATTTGTAGAGGCGTAAACATATCTCAAATTCCTGGAGGGTGGTGGAGAGGTGATGGGCGCTAAACAAAGTTTGTGCTTTTCACAAGATCACCCTGAAAGGTGGTGTAGGAGGTAGCTTGCCTAGAAGGAAGGTCTATAATTTATAAATTACATCTATATAATAGTAGACAAAAATTAAATGTTTTTTATAGAAAATAGTAAAAATAAAAAATTATAAATAATTATATATTATTATAATATGGTTTATTATGAGATAACAAGCTTGTAAGTATAATTTATATTTAGGGAGTGATAATTACAAGATATGACCTATATTTATCCAATTAAAAGACGCCAGTTTTTAACAAAAGCTGGTGCCTAATATGAGCTTGCGTTCTAAAAAATTATAAGTGAGGTAGTTTTTTGTTATCTCGTTTATTATTATAAGTATAAGCAGCTTATGATTAAAAAATTGAGTTTGGTGATGGCTCTGATTGAACGCTATCCAAGTGCTTGACACATGCTAATCGAACGTTTAATTTGTATAATATATATTTATATATTCAATTAAAAGTGGTGAACAGGTGAGTATAAATTATTACGGCTTGCCTTAAAGAAAGGGATAAATCCCTTATAATTATAAAGGTAATATAAAAATTATCGCTTTAAGAAGATAAGTAATAATGCCGGGTTAGGTAGTAGTTAAGGTAATGACTTAACTAGCCTATAATACTCGAAGTCGAAGCTGAGAGGTTGATCGACCACATTGGGGATGAAAAAATCCCAATGCAAGTAAGTACAGCAGTGAGGAATTTTGGTCAATGGCCTAACGGCTGAACTGGCAACTTGGTGGAACTTAGGACTATGGTTATAGATCCTTATAAATTTTATATGTAGTTCTAAATATATTATTGATAATGACAATATATGTTTATGTCTTGACTAATTGCGTGCCAGCAGTCGCGGTAATACGTAAGAGACTAGCGTTATTCATCTTTATTAGGTTTAAAGGGTACCTAGACGGTTATTATTCCAATAACAAAGGAAAAATGTAACTAGAGTTTTATGTAAGAAGATAGTATTTTGGGAGTAGAGATTAAATTCTGTAATACCTAGAGGACTGGTAAAGGCGAAGGCAATTTTCTATGTAAAAACTGACGTTAAAGTACGAAGGCAAAGGTAACAAACAGGATTAGAGACCCAAGTAGTCTTTGCAGAAAATTATGAATGTCATAGGTTAGATAAATTTTTAGTCTATAAATGAAAGTGTAAGCATTCCACCTCAAGAGTAACGTGGCAACGCGGAAACTGAAATCACTAGACCGTTTCTGACACCAGTAGTGAAGTATGTTATTTAATTCGATAATCCGCGAAAAACCTTACCACAGTATGTATATATTACAGATGTTGCACGGCTGTTTTCAGTTAATGTTGTGAAATTATGGTTAAATCCATCAAATTAACGTAAGCCCTTGCTTTATTTATTTTTAAGCTATATAGGATAGCCACAAGTTTTCCTATATAGCTCAAGGAATTAAATTACCTTTAATTAATAAAGCCGATTCGCTATTACAGCGGTTTGATAATAGGGACTAAGACAAGTCATCATGGCTTTAATATTGTGGGCTATAGACGTGCCACATACACCTAAAACAAAGAGATGCGAAAATGTGAATTTAAGCTAATCTCAAAAAATAGGATAAAAAAAACATGGATTGTAGTCTGAAACTCGACTACATGAATAAGGAATTACTAGTAATCGTGAATCACCACGTCACGGTGAATATTGCTCGGATTGGTACTAACCACTCGTCGCATGCTGAAAGGAGTCGGTGCAATAATTTTGCTTTTTCGTTGTATAATAAGTAAAGTAAAAGATTTAGAAGCTATAACGGAAATCTTCGTATGCGTCATTCTGATTAGTGTTAAGTCGAAATACGGTTCGTGTAGTGGAAGTTGCACGGGGTTTATAAAAATGAAACAAAAAAATGTGTATAATTTATATGTTATACATATAGGGAAGATTCCGTTTGTGGGTATGACGGGTTGAGCTGTAAACTCAATAGATTATAATCTGTCGAAGGTTCAAGTCCTTCTTTTCCTAAGCTCTTGTAGCTCAAAGGTAGAGCATGATACTGTTAATATTGGGATAGATGTTCAATTCATCTCTAGGGCTTATAATAAGTATGTTAATTAGATAAGGAGCGAGAACGCTTGCTGTATGCAAGCTACCCTATCCCCCCCCCTTCTGTCTTCTTGGTTTTTACTTCGCCAGTTGTAAACTAATCCCTCGACCTCCGGTCTACGGCCGTAGGTCGGCGACCGAGAGGGGAAGTAAAAACCAAAGGCGGATATAGGATTAATTTCCTAATAAAAAGACAAGACATTTCAGCCTTAAATAATTTGTATTCTTTTTTTTTTAGAGCTTACGCTGTCCCTGAATTATCCTACGGTTGCTAGCTGATCCACCCTTCCCCTCGGTCGCCGACCGTAGGTCGGCGACCGGGGGATTAGTGAAATATGAACTAAGAAATCCCCTGTGCTAAACGAAGTTTGTGCATCCATAGGTCGTAAGCCGGAGGTTGAGGGAGCGTAAGCACGGGTATGGGATACGAAGTAAAAACTAATAAGGGAATCAGCAAGCTCTCTATGATAAATTATAAATAGGGATCTTAGTATATTGGCAATGCATATGACTTTTAATCATTAAGAAATGGGTTCGACTCCCATAGGTCCCAAAATAATTAATATTAGAGCTTATCTCTACTCAAAGTTCCTTTGAAAGGAAGTTACTACCTAAAGTTTATGGGTACGCAAGTTCCTAAATAAAAATCAAGAAGCCCAAAGTTAAGTTTAAGTTTATTAATAGCTATCCATATACTTAAAGTAGTTGGTGACTAATCTGGGTTAATATCAGCATGCTGATATTCTTCCCACCCCCTCGGTCTTCTTAGTTTTTACTTCCCCTCTCGGTCGCCGACCTACGGCCGTAGACCGGAGGTCGAGGGATTAGTTTACAACTTTCGAAGTAAAAACCCCGACCAGCGGTCGTAGACCATGGGTCGAGGGAGAGAGTTATGTAAAAAATAAAACTAGGATCAGCTAGCTCAGGGTAACCACTTGTAAAAATTTAATCATACGTGGTAGATTAAGAAGTAAATGGTTTACACTTTGATTGCAGATCTTTAGTAAGGGGTTCGATTCCCCCTTGATCTTAAAACCCTTAAATTTATCGATAGCTATTTTTATTATTAATAGTTATCTTAGCCTTATTTAGAATAAAAGAAGAAAACTAAATAGGTATGGAGAGTAGTGAGTCCGAGCCCCAATTTAATATTAATATAAAAGAAGAAAAAGGAAACATGAATTTAAAATCTTCGATCTCTCTTTGAACTGAAAGATGATTTTTATCGACAAATGCTAAAGATATAGGTACCTGGTATTTAATATTTGCACTATTCTCCGGATTATTAGGTACAGCGTTTTCTGTATTAATTAGAATGGAGTTAAGTGGGCCAGGTGTTCAATATATTGGCGATAACCAGTTATATAACAGTATTATTACTGCCCATGCAATATTAATGATATTCTTTATGGTTATGCCTGCATTAATAGGTGGGTTTGGTAATTTTTTAATGCCACTAATGGTAGGAGGTCCGGATATGGCATTCCCAAGGCTAAATAATATTAGTTTTTGATTATTACCACCAAGTTTAATACTATTAGTGTTTTCTGCATGTATAGAAGGTGGTGTGGGTACAGGATGAACACTTTATCCACCTTTAGCTGGAGTACAAAGTCATAGTGGACCTAGTGTGGATTTGGCAATTTTTGCTTTACACTTATCTGGTGTAAGTAGTTTATTAGGTGCTATCAATTTCATTACAACAATTATAAATATGAGAACACCTGGTATAAGACTTCACAAAATGGCTTTATTTGGATGAGCCGTTGTTATTACTGCAGTATTATTATTATTATCTTTACCTGTGTTAGCCGGTAAACTAATTCTGCCGGCTTTAAATTTGGCTGTTTTCTGGAAATCGTTATATTTTGATATTTCGCAATCAGCAGGTAATCTATTAAGTTTGAACTTTTTAGAGAACTTCAGAGACTATACGCCAAAATATTTTTGTTGTAATTTAGTGCTTTTTACTGTTCCTTTATACACAATTTTTAGATCCTTTCATACTAATAACAATTGTCAAAATTTAAATAAATCTCTTTTTAGTTATTATTTCACTGGGCTTATTGAAGGTGATGGTACAATAATAACACCAAAAACTTTAAGAAATCCTAAGGGTAAATTAAATTACCCTGCTATACAAATAGTTTTTCATTTAAAAGATTTACCTTTAGCTTTACTTGTTCAAAAAGAATTAGGCGTAGGTTCATTATCTCGAAAAAAAGGAGTAGATGCTTATATATTAACTATAAATAGCTATGAAGGTCTATTATTAGTAATTTCATTAATAAATGGAAATATGAGAACACCTAAAATACATAGTCTTAATGCATTAATCGATTTTTTTAATAAAACTAAAGGAACTAATATTGAAAAATATCCTGTGTCTATAGAGCCTTTAGATTCCAATCCTTGATTATCAGGGTTTATAGAAGCAGATGCTTCTTTTCAAGTAAGAACTACTTTTTCAGGAAAATACCCTAAATTTGAATGTAAATTAGAAATATCTCAAAGACGAGAAGATCACAAAGGATATGATAATTTGGATTTCTTAAGTTATATTGCTGAGCTTTTAGAAACGGAAGTAAAAAAAATAAGATCGGATAAACCAAAACCTGAGTATAGAGTTAGAACTACTAACCTTAAAGGTAATATTAATGTTAAAAATTATCTTCTACAATTTCCTCTATTTGGAACTAAATATTTAGATTCATTAGATTGAATGAAAGTAATGGATATGTTTGTTAAAAAGGAGCATAATACAAAAGAAGGAAAGGAAAAAATAGTAAAGATCAAATCAGGTATGAACAATTTCAGAACAAATTTTACTTGAGATCATTTACAAAACTTTTACAACTTAAAAATATAAAATATAGTCCGATCAAACACAAGAGTGTTTGCGTACCTACACTAAGTTTTAATAACTTTTTAAGCTTAAAGGGTAATACTTTAAGCTATGGGATTTAATCCAGTAGGTCAACAAATTTAATGGGAATTACAATGGTACTAACAGATAGAAATTTTAATACATCATTTTTTGAAACAGCAGGTGGTGGTGATCCTATATTATTCCAACATCTTTTTTGATTCTTTGGTCACCCAGAGGTTTATATTTTAATTGTACCAGCATTTGGTATAATAAGTACAACAATTTCAACTAATTCAAATAAATCTGTATTTGGATACATTGGAATGGTTTATGCTATGATGTCTATTGGAATATTAGGTTTTATTGTTTGAAGTCATCATATGTATACTGTAGGTTTAGATGTGGATACAAGAGCTTATTTCACAGCTGCTACATTAATAATTGCTGTACCTACCGGAATTAAAATATTTTCTTGATTGGCTACATGTTACGGAGGTTCTTTAAAATTAACTCCTTCTATGTTATTTGCATTAGGTTTTGTATTTATGTTTACAACTGGTGGTTTATCAGGGGTTGTTTTAGCTAATGCATCGCTTGATATTGCTTTCCATGATACTTACTACGTAGTAGCTCATTTTCACTATGTATTAAGTATGGGTGCTGTATTCGCAATGTTTAGCGGATGATACTTCTGAATTCCTAAGTTATTAGGCTTAAATTATAATATATTATTATCTAAAGTACAATTCTGAATACTTTTCATAGGGGTTAATTTAACTTTTTTCCCTCAACATTTCTTAGGTCTACAAGGAATGCCACGTAGAATTAGCGATTACCCTGACGCATTTGCAGGGTGAAATTTAATTAGTAGTTTTGGGTCTATTGTGAGTGTTGTTGCCGCTTGATTATTTTTATATATTGTATATCAACAATTAATAGATGATAAAGCTGCAAGCAGATACCCATGAATGACTCCTCAATTTTATACTGATACTTTACAAGCTCTTTTAAATAGAAGCTATCCTAGCTTAGAATGAGCTTTAACAAGTCCACCTAAACCCCACTCATTTGTAAGTTTACCTTTACAAAGTTAATAAAACTGTGTGAGAATTAACTAAATTAAAAAAATATTTCAAATTTAATCAAAACCATATAAATAATATAGCTAAAGATTTAGTACGAAGTGGTGCCTTTAGATCTTAGACTTGGCGCAAGTTTAGTTTAAAAAAGTTTTAGCAAATTTTTAAGTTCTTCGCAATTAGATCGGAAAGTTCTTGAAAAAATTAGTGATTACCCTGACGGATTTGCAGGGTGAAATTTAATTAGTAGTTTTGGATCTACTGTAAGGGTTGTTATAATAAATTTCTATAATATATTTAATTGATAACTTGCGAAGTTCCATATCTTGATATTTTGATCAGGATCAGAATCAGGAAGTTTTTTATTAAATTAGTGATTTTAGTTTAATGGTAGAACAGTATTCTTCTAAAATACGTGTTTTAGTTCGAGTCTAAAAGGTCACTAAAACTAATTGTTTGAGCTATCTATATCCGGGGGGGGGAATTAAAAATAAAGTGATTTTACGGCATAGTACCTTAAAAATTTATAAGTGAGGTGATAATATCGCATTTCTGGCGTTGTCTTTTAAATCGTTATCCTAAAATGCTCTATAAGGTTGTGCCTTATAGTATAAGGTTACGCCTTATAGGGTTTAAAAAGCTATCCCTCTGTGCTAAACGAAGTTTATGTATTCCCCCCCTCCAGGTCTATGACCGAGGGGGAAGAATCTATTTTTTAGTAATTATAAATAAGTGGTTTTAGTTTAAAGGTAAAACAAAAAAAAATAAATTAGTGAGACAGGCTGACCCTGACCGGTACTAAGCTAAAGCTTTATTTTATTTTAGTTCGAATCTAAAAAATCATACGTCTAAAGTTTTTCATGATTAATTAAGAGTTGTTAGTTATTTTACATATATAACGCCTTAATTATCTATTAGTTTATTTAAACATTATTATAATAATATGTATCAAGGGTTTGTAATAATATTAAAGGATAATAATATCTTTTTTTATGTTATATATGTCTATGTTAGTTTCATTTATCGAAGTGGTTTTAATTTTTGTTCCTGCTTTACTCGTTGTGGCTTATACGACAGTGGCAGAAAGAAAAACTATGGCAAGTATGCAAAGAAGACTAGGACCTAATGTTGTAGGTTATTATGGTTTATTGCAGGCATTTGCTGATGCTTTAAAACTATTAATAAAAGAATATATAGCACCAACTCATTCAAATATGATTCTTTTTTTTTTAGGACCAATTATTACTTTGTTATTTTCTTTATTAGGTTATGCTGTAATACCTTATGGTCCTGGGACAGCTATTAGTGATTTTAATTTAGGTGTGTTATATATGTTAGCAGTTTCATCTTTAGCTACATACGGTATACTATTAGCAGGTTGAAGTGCAAATAGTAAGTATGCTTTTTTGGGTTCTCTTAGAAGTACTGCTCAACTAATTAGTTATGAATTGGTCTTAAGTTCAGCTATATTAATAATAATTATGATAACAGGTAATTTGAATTTAAGTTTATGTACGGAATCTCAAAGAGCTGTTTGATTTTTATTACCTTTATTTCCTTTATTTATTATATTTTTTATAGGATCTATAGCTGAAACAAATAGAGCTCCTTTTGATTTAGCTGAGGCTGAATCAGAACTAGTTAGTGGGTTTATGACGGAACATGCTGCAGTAATTTTTGTATTTTTTTTTTTAGCTGAATATGGAAGTATGGTATTAATGTGTATATTAAGTAGTATATTATTTATAGGTGGATATTTATGGGTAGATTTAGCTTATGTCTTTACTTTTGTAGTCGAAAGCTTTAATATAATTTATGAAGCGCAAGCTCCACTTTTTGTAGTACCCGGGGAATCAACAGGTTCTTTGATGTATAATATTGAATTATTTATAAATCCTTCGGTATCCGGAGGGGCAGGTTCGGCTATTTTAGAAGGAGGATTATATGGTTTATCGTTAGGATTGAAAAGTTGTATCATGATATTTACATTTATTTGAGTAAGAGCTTCTTTCCCTAGAATACGTTTTGATCAATTAATGGTTTTTTGTTGAACAGTTTTGTTACCTATTATTTTTGCAATAATAATATTAGTACCTTGTATTTTATATACTTTAAATATGTCTCCTATAAATTTTATTTTATTTTAATGCTAATGTTGTTAAAGCTAATCAAAGGTTAGCTTGCTATAGCTTAGTAAGTTTTAATAACTAAAGTATATTTATATAGGTTGCTATATAAATGTATTAGATATAAATATATTGTGCTTACCTAGATCCTTTTTTCTTCTACACTAAACGAAGTTTATGCATCTCCCCTCGGACCGGGGGTCGAGGGATCGGTCTAGGACCATAGGATGCTTGCGCAGGGTTTTTACTTTATCTGAGCTAGCTGATTCGTTATTCTTCGCTAGCTTGTAGATCCTAATTTAAAGGATCAACAAGATGCGAATCAAGATCAGAATCGGCAAGTTCAACATGATTAGTAATTTTTAACTCATAAATTTATAAAAAAAATTTTTTTAGGCATGGTTCGTTTATGAGAATTTTTTTTTATTAGGAGGCTAGCGCTAATTTTTATAAAAAGAGGGTGAGCTAAAGCTTACTTATTTTTCATCCTTCCTCTACGCTAAACGAAGTTTGTGCATCTCACGAATCGTAAGGGTCAGAAGTAAAACCCCCATCTACAACCGTAGGTCGGGGTTTTTACTTCGAAAATTGCAAACTAATCCCTCGACCTCCGGTCTACGGCCGTAGGTCGGCGACCGAGAGGGGAAGTAAAAACTAAGAAGACCGAGAGGAGGATAGGAAGAGAATAAGCTATAAAAATTATTCAAGCTTTTGCTTAGGATGTATATATATATATAGCTTTATATTAAATATAAGATGTTATTATCTTTTTTATTGTTAGTACCCTTAGGTGGAGTATTTATTATTTCAAGTTTTACTTCATATGAAGAGGTTGAATCTACGAATAGGGGGTTTTTATCCACAACCCTTACGGAGGGTGGTGAGCTTGCTGATCCGAAGGATAACTGAGGGTTAGGATTTGCTCTCAAATCTTCTATTTCCCGGTCTCCGGTCTACGATCCGCAGGTTGGAAATCTAGAGGTAGGAGCCGTAAGTTCTAGCTATAAAAAAATAGCTTTATTAGTTTCTTTATTAAATTTAGTTTTATCTTTAATTTTGTATATATTATTTGATTTTAGTTCTAATCAATTTCAATTTGTACAAGAGCATTATGATTTAAGTTTTTTTGATATTTATTTAGGTGTTGACGGAATTTCTATTTATTTTGTACTATTAACTACAATAATTATGCCTATTGCGTTATTGTCTAATTGAAACTCTATTACTGAAAATATAAGATATTATTTAATAATAATGTTATTATTAGAAACATTATTATTAGCTGTTTTTTTAGTATTAGATATGCTATTGTTTTATATTTTTTTTGAAAGTATATTACCCCCATTATTTTTATTAATAGGTTTATTTGGATCTAGTAATAAAGTAAGAGCAAGTTTTTATATTTTTTTATACACATTGTGAGGATCTTTATTTTTACTTTTATCTATTTTAGCTATGTCTTCTATAATGGGTACAACAGATTTTAGTGCTTTATTTAAAACTAATTTTGACTTTAATACTCAATTTTTTTTATTTTGTGGAATATTTATTGCTTTTGCTGTAAAAACTCCTACTATATTTTTAAATAATTGATTATTAAAGGCTCATGTTGAATCACCTTTAGGGGGAAGTATAATATTAGCTGGAATTGTTTTAAAATTAAGTTTATACGGTATTTTTAGATTAATTTTACCTATATTGCCTAAAGCTTCAATTAATTATACTTATGTAGTATATTTAATAGGTGTAATTACTATTATATATGCAAGTTTTAGTACATTAAGAACTACAGATATTAAAGAATTAATTGCATATAGTTCTGTTTCACACGCTGCTGTATATTTAATAGGAGCTTTTAGTAATACAATCCAGGGTATAGAGGGAAGTATACTTTTAGGTTTAGCACACGGGTTTGTATCTAGTGGTTTATTTATTTGTGCAGGAGGTATATTGTACGATAGATCTGGAACTAGATTAATTTATTTTTATAGAGGTATAGCGCAATTAATGCCTTTATTTTCTATATTTTTTTTTATATTATCTTTAGGTAATTGTGGTGCACCTTTAACTTTAAATTTTGTGGGTGAATTTATGTCACTTTACGGTGTTTTTGAAAAGTTACCTTTATTAGGTATATTTGCTAGTTTTTCTATTATATTGTCTGCCGCATATACTATATATATGTTTAATAGAATAGCTCTAGGGGGTTCTTTTACTAGATTTTTTGAAGAAAATATAAGTGATATTTCTAAAAGAGAATTCTTTTTATTATTAATATTAGTATTATTTACTATTATTTTAGGGGTATACCCTTCTTTAATACTAGATGGTTTACAATATTATGTAGTTAATGTAATATATTATATTTAATATATGAGGCTTTAAATATAATTTAGTTATTTTTGTTTTTACTTCCCCCCCCCTACGGTCGTAGACCGGGGGGGGGGGGGGGGGGGGGT